>OX104024.1:6848636-6874945 GCA_944470205.2 Schistosoma margrebowiei
AATAATACCATAACAGTTTAGTATAATAATTAATTACTTTATTTCTAGTCTCATATATATATATATATATATATATATATATATATATAGGATGGTTGTTGGTAGAGGGGGGGGGTATCAGAGTTGATATTTTGATAGTAGAACATCTTCATTTTTATTATCATTATTAAACTAATTTTATTGACATGAATATATTGCATTGTATAGATATAGATCATCTATTTAATAAATGATAATATTATTAATGTCAGTAATGATCCAATTTTATTTTGTATTTCTGTCATTTTTATTTATTTTTCAAATAAATAAATTTATCAAGATCATATTGGTTATGACTTAATCGCAAATGTAAAACTAACAAAACGGGTTAGAGACTGAGAATTCTTTTTTTGGAAACTGTTTATTGAATGTGTCTTATTTTAATAGATTTAATTAGTAAATTGATTTGATGTTGTTTTATTTGTATCTTCCCATTGTTATTTAGGACTGCGATTGATCAGTCTCAAGTTGGAATATGTGCATCCTGTGAAGATTGCCTCGATATAGCTTTAAGTCATAAACTTTTCAAGCAAAGATGGACAGTGGCTATTAGTGGAATCCAGTTTGATGCGCACTTCGTCCTATTTGGGACTCGTTAGCTGGATGTATCTGCATGCGTTGATGTTCATTCTCGAACTCAAACCCAGTACCGTTCGCTTTAAACGCCATCACTTCGTCTACTTAGCTACCGAGTCATGATAGCAACCTGCTTGTGCGACGGGGTGAAGCTTAAATTCATTTGGTGCCGTTTTGGTTGTATCTTCCCATTGTTATTTAGGACTGCAATCGATCAGTTTCATGTTGGCATGTGTACACCTTGTGTGGATCGCCTTGATGTAGACTTAAGTCACAAACTTCTTAAGCAAAGATGGATAGTGGCTAGCAGTGGAATCCAGGACGCCTCAAGAGAACGATATTTGGTTCGAGTCCTGGCGTGAACATCAACTCTGCAGGTACATCTAGCTAACGAGTCCCAAATAGGACGAAACGCGCATCAAACTGTATTCCACGGCTACCCATTATCCATCTTTGCTTAAAAAACGTTTGATTATTATTTATTTATTTTTGGTTTTGTTTATTTCATGAATGTCTGTTAAGCATAATTTTCATTAAATATACCATATCAAGTTTTAGTTCTTATGATGTATTTAAATGTTATACTGCAGTGAGAATTACAGTCCAATGTTCAGTTCAAATTTACTTAATAAAAATGAGAGAGACAGAGAGAGAGAGAGAGAGAGAGAGAGAGAGAGAGATAAGAATGCTGGACAAAACAGCTTTAGTGAACTTTGTAAACGTTGTAGATAAACTCAGTTCATGATAGCTGATCATTTTTTTTTAAAAATTCAGTATATTATAAGACACAACGGATCCAATTTTTTTTATATATCAATCTCTCAGTAAACATGGTATTTTTGAAATAATAAGTTGAGATGGAATAATTTACAAATTCGGTCAACGTATGATGTGGTAAGTTTACCATCATCAGCTTTATCACTACAACTTCCGAAAGTTCATTCAAAAAAAGAAAACCTATTTCTTTTACAGACTTCAGTGGTGATATCATTGACTGAACTATGAAATAATGTAACTGTGATATTGAAAATAAATCAGATTACCATTTAAAAGAATGGTAAAATATGTATGTAGGATTAGTAAGAAGAAATATGAAATATAGGAAGTTAATCTTCAATGAATTACTCTAATTATGTTTATTTTTAATGATTATTTATCAAACGGCTGGATAGTAATATAACTATACAGTCCTATGTGCGAATCATCTGTTGGCTTATTAATTACGTCTATATCCTCTACGTTAGATCAATTAATTATAAAATACTATCCAACCTTAGACCAAAACATCCTTGTTAGTCTTACAGTTAACTTATAAGATCACGTGAGTTATGAATATGAAAAAGGAGACTGGATGACCTTAGTTTTAACCCTATTGAAAGCTTCAGTCCCCCATAATCGCAGATTTACTTTTTATAATAGTCGTTAACTGGCATGAAGCCTAGGCTTGCGGTTTCTTGTTGGCCACCTCCAACCATATCACATTTGATGCAGCCTATTTCATTGGTAGGTATTATTCCTCAGTTCTAGAATGATTAATTGAATAGCTCATAGTGTACGATTCTATCTATGATTTGATCTTATCAATGGACAGTATTTATGAGTTTCGATACTTTCTGTAAGGTAATATGTCGAAAATTGGGTTTAAAGGGTAATTGACATCACTGACTGAGAAGTCAGACAAAATGCTTGGAAATTCTGAAGTCTTGTTGTTTGGATAAACTTCTGAATTTTGTTGTAAGAGGTAAACTAAGGTGTCATAAAGTCTATTTAGTACAAAAGAATTTACAAATTTATTACAAATAAATGCTCTTTTTTTATCTATCTCACAATATTTGAGTTAAATCTAAAGATTAGTTCAGCGAAAAGTTCTCTTATCGGTGAATTCATTTTCAAAGCTGTACAATCGCAAATATATATACTTATTTTTATAGGATTATCGCATCTAACCAACTCAATGTGGATTTACCAATTTACCTGCTCTTGTGGAGCTAGGTATATAGGTCGTTCGATGCGTACTTTATCCAAAAGAATTCAAGAACATTGTCCGGAGTGGCTAAAAAGAGGATTCAACGGCTCAATAATAAGTTTTATAATCCAACACCTTCTGAACACAGTTCACTCAATCAAAACAGACTCTGCGTTCAAAGTCATCTACAAGGTAAGTAGAAGTCTTCCGAAGATAATTAGACTGCATCTTCTTTGCATTACCGAAGCATTAGCCATACATCTGGAAAAACCAGAATTGTGTGTGCAAAAGAGACTGGTACAACCTCTTCTTCTAACATGGTCTTAATGTATTAAAATTTTTCTTCTCTCTTTTTCATACTCTTGTTCCTTTATAGCCGTCTGCTTCACCTTCCATCTTCCCTTTAACTCTTCTACCCCCAAATGTTTTGTTTTTATTTTCACGATCATTCCGATTACATTTCACCTCTATTTCAACATTTTATCTTATCATGCTGAGACATCTTTTCCTAATGATAATTTCCCTATCATCCCGTAAAAATAAGTCTATATATTTGCGATTGTACAGCTTTGAAAATGAATTCACCGGAAAGAAGACTCTTCGCTGAACTAATCTTTCTTATTTAATGTCTTAATGGGTTGTAGATCACCAACGTAGACGATCCATGTCGAATGATCGGAAGCCAGCTAACGTCGAAGTCACACCTCGTGATCAGCACCTTACGTGGACTACTCCATTGACGTATCAATGTACCATAGATACTTTGAAGACTGTACAACACAGAGGACGTTATTACAGAAATATATTAGTTAAGGTAGATACAAGCGAAAACAGGACCACTGCCGCACGGGCCGGTCCATGGCGTACGATTAACTGATGCGCGTTGGTTGTCCCTGACCTTGACGAGGATCGATGATTTGTTCGATATTCAATGACCCAACTGCCGTATGATTTGGCTAGGGCTTAGCGACATTTTGCTGGCCCTACAGGGTGTATTCAGTTTATTAAGTGAAAGGTACATATTAATACCCTACAACAATTAATTACATAACGTTAGCTCAGTTTATACTATGTCGTAATCATGCCTAGAAATTATTACGAACATTATAAGCTGTACTCAATGAATATTTTAGCATAATGCTAAAGCATATCAAAGTGCTTAGATTATGGCTTAAAAATACCAATGACATAAAAAGGTATTTGTCAGATTTAAAATCAAATCGAATACTTTCTGAAAATTGCATTAAATTGAGTATCATTGTCCTTTTCACCAGTTACAAAATAACTAAAAACTAATGGATGACAGGGTATTTACTTCGGTGTAATCTGAGAATTGCTTTGCCGATCCGCGCTTTCACATCGGCATCAGATCCACCATGTTCATCAGTGATGCTGCCCGAATATGTAAAGGTTTTTAAATCTTCCAAATCTTCTCCATCAATTGTGATTGGATTGGTGCACGCTGTGTTGTTTAGGAGAATCTTGCTTTTCTTTTTGTGTATATTGAGACCTATTGCTGCTGAGGCTGCTGCTACACTGGTCGTCTTCTCCTGCATTTGTTGTTGCGTTTGCGATAGGAAGGCCAGACCATCTGTGAAGTTTAGATCGTCCAACTGCATCCTAGATGTTAATTGTATCCCGTGCTTCCCTTCGGATGTTGATGTCTTCATGATCCAATCGATCACCAGGAGAAAGAGAAAAGGTGAGCGTAAGCAACCTTGCCTGACACCGGTCTTCACCTCGAACGATTCTGTCAATTGTCCTGCATGCACGATTTCGCAGTTTAATCCATCTTAGGAATTCCGTATGATATTGACAATCTTCTGAGGCACGCCGTAGTGTCGAAGAAGCCTCCATATTGTTGTCTTGTCCACGCTATCAAATGGTTTTTCGTAGTCAATGAAGTTGATGTAAAGTGATGAGTTTCATTCAGTTGATTGTTGCACAATGATCCATAGTGTTGTGATTTGGTCTGTACACGATCAATCCTTACGGAATCCAGCATGTTGGTCTCGAAGTTGGGCATTAGTTGTATGGTAACTGCAATACCTTAAGAATACTATGCTATAACATATATTAGATAATATTTTTTGAAATTCATTTTAATTTGTGACATAATACAACTTCATCATTGATATTTATTTATTTCATCGATATAATTGACTTATCCACACTTATATCACTTCATATCATCACTATTTACTTAAATGATATTCAATTCTATATAAACATATGTATGGAAAAAAAAGAAATGAAATGAATATTTAAACAACAAATACTCTCTTTCTGTTTACAAATTACACACAAAGAGATGTAAAACTTAAAGAATTTTACATGTTTGTTATTACTTACTTACGCCTGTTACTCCTCGTGAAGGAGCATAGGCCGCTCACCAGCATTCTCCATCCAACCCTGTCCTGGGCAATCCTTTCCAGCTCCTTCCAGTTCCTATTCATCCTTTTCATATCTGCTTCTATTATCCGGCATAATGTGTTCTTTGACCTTCCTCTTTTCCGCCTTTCTTCAGGATTCCAAGTTAGGGCTTGTCTCGTGATGCAGTTTGATGATTTACGCAATGTATGTCCATCCATTTCCATCGTCTTTTCCTAATTTCTTCTTCAGCTGGAAGTTGGTTTGTTCTCTCCTACAAAAGGCTGTTGCTGACAGTATTCGGCCAATGGATGTTGAGTATCTTGCGTAGACAACCATTTATAAATACTTGTACCTTCTTGATGGTGGTTGTTGTAGTTCTCCAATTTTGTTATTCGTATAAATGATAATGACATTAATAATATTAATAACGATAATAATAATAATGGCAATAATGGTAATAACTTACAATTCGAATGTTGTTTATTTAATTTTTAATAAATAATGAAAAAGTAATAGAAATACAATTAACAAAAATTTTCAAAAAAAAAAGTATTAATAGTACAATTTCATTTGTCTCCTTTGTCCATTATGATTATAAATGGATATGAACATTTACAAATATAAATGTTACATCTCCCCCCTCTCTCTGTCTCTCTCACCCTCACTTTTTTCTCATATCTACCTCGTTCGGTCATTTTAACCATTTTCAATTATCAATTATCATTAACTAATTTATTCACCAACTATTATTATTATTATTTTAATATTTTTGTTGTAATTATAATTAATTATTAAAAATGGCGCGTTCACACATTATAAAAATTACCTTTGAAGTTTTTGGTATATACATATATATATGCATGTGTATGCGTTCGGATACATTAAACGAATTCTCGGTCATGGTCTTCTTATCTATTATCATTAACAATCATGAATATATTTTACATTGATGCAAGATATTTCGGCATAAATTCTTTGATCTTTCTACTATCCTTTATTATAGTATGTAAATAAATTTATAAGTATATATATATATATATATATATATATATATATATATATATATATATATAATTTACTTTTTTTTACATTTAGATATTGTGTATTTACACTAAATGATGAGATGATGTACCAGTGATACTCAGAGGAAAGTATGTAATGTACACTAGTACTAGTCGGTGAACATTGAAAATATTAATTGTTGTTGTTGTTGTTTTTCTTTTGTAATTACAGTAGACAATTCACAAATCTTACTTAATTATTGTTATTACTACAAGGAATATTATTATTATTAGTAATATTATTACCTATAATAATGCCTCAAGGAAGTTTGTAAAATGATGATCATAACTACAAGCGATTATTATCATTTTATTGATTTCTTGTAACAATGTTATCAGTGACATTTCTTTTTTCCTTTTTAATCATTTTGGTTAAGATATTCATGTTAAATAATATCGATTTAAAGTGTATATTATTTAAGGATACTTTTAAATAATCAACTTAGTATGATATTTTCAAAGAGATTAGAACTAATGGACAAATCAATGGGATTTAAGATAGTGTACATTGAATTTTGGTATAAAATATATTCATCCATATGAATAAACATCATTTTAGCATTATAGTTGATGTCAGTTAGTGATGTAAACTGTAACTTTAATCTTTAATTGTAATTCCTCAAGTTAATTTATAACGTTATTTTGACTACAGTAAATAGAGGAAGTTTTTCTAGGTTAGTTTAATATCATTCATAGATCATTGAATAAGTTATAATCTAACTAGAATTCGTAGTGATAAGAAATTATTATGAATTGTATAGGCACTATAAAGATTAGTTAGTATTACATTGATATATTATTAATATTTTGACTATTTTGAAATCTTCTTAACGAATAAATTACGAAGTATACAGTGAGCAAGTTTATTCTAGTCTGGGTATTAATGCAGAGAGAATAAATCTTGTATTTTGATGTAGATTTTTAATATTTAATTAATTTTACAAAGTAGTGATCTAACTTGGTAACCTTATTATTCCTCTTTTAATTATATCGATGTTATACACATCACATGGACGACCTTTGAGCAATGCTAGAATGACTTTGAAAATATCCGTCTAAATAGTAGGATGAAATGAAGTTTATGAATTCATGCGAGGAACTAGGATTAGAATTTATAGTTGAAATTCACGAACTGACATCAGCTATAATGTTGAAATGGTATTTAGCCAAATGAGTGAATGAATCTTGCACCGAAATCTAAGACCTGTTATCTTAAATCTGACTAGTTTGTCCATAAATTAAAGTCTCACCAAACTTACCTTACGCAAAGATCATTTCCGAATTGTTTTACTAAATAATCATATTATTCAATGATGAATGATAATTTATATGGATTCAAAACAAACTTCAAAATAATAATTTAAAAAATTAACTTGATCTAACCGAACAACACACTGCTCAAAATGTGATATAATATTTATTTTTAATTCTAATAGCTGAGATGATGAATCAATTGAAGCTAAACCACAAAGGAAAACATGGAAGCGCTGGAAGGCCGTTTCATCCTATTGTGGCGCTCCTCATCAGTGCGCATCCACAATCCCGCCTCACGTGATTCAAACCCAGGAGCTACCAGTATCGCACGCAACCTCTTAACCACTAGACCACTGAGCCGGCATCATGATTTCAACTATTAAAATTACTATAATATTTACAAAACTCCTGATATTTTTAATTTTACTACTGATATCACTATTGAATTATAACACAATAAATATCCCGCGTGATGCGGGATCGTGGATGCGCACCTGCTGAGGAGTCCCATACTAGGACGAAACGGCCGTCCAGTGCTCCCAGGTTTTCAATGGTGGTCTAGCTTCAACTGACTCATGATTTCAATCTGTGAGAATTTCTAAAATCTCCACAAACCCCTTCTGAAAATATTGATTCATTCAATGAACCATCATTAATATATTCGATATATTAATAAGCAACTGAAATAGTTTTTTTTTTACTAAAGATCTTATTTTGTACATAAAATAAATATAAATAAACTATGAAAATAAACAATCCGAAATTTCTGTATTTATCATTCTACATTCTATAATACATATGTTTAGGCTCCTTAATTAAAGAAGCCTCCAGTGATATTGAATATAATTCATAATAACTATATTAAGCGAATTCACATGAATATATATATATATATAACTATGTATACAATTAACCTTACAACATAAATTACCGCTTATTGAAATCATTAAGACGATTATCAATGTATACTAAACTATGAGTAATTGTCGAAAATACATTATATATAAATATATATATATATTAAGCGACATAGTTTTAAAATACGCTTTGTGACCTGGAATACTGACGAAAAACTAATTTATCAATAGGCGTCAGAATTTCATTCAGTCTTCATAGTTATATACATAAATCTACATATATTTATAACTACCTGCATATATATTTATATAGATATAGTTCATCTCTCTATCTATCTATCTATCTCATTCTTTTTAGCCACTGGCGCCTTATTCACTTAGTAAGTTAGTTAGTTAGTTATTTATAATTTTAACTAAAAGGGTAGACTTAAACCACATTTACCGAAAAAGTAAAAAGAAATAACAATGAAAAAAAAGAGATACCTTTTTTCTTTGTGTTAAATTTATTGCATGAGATCAACCGAATAAGTAAAAAGTAAAAATAAATAAATTATGAGAAATAAATAGTTAGTTATATTTCTAATTAATAAGCAACTAAATTTCTTTTTACTCAATTTCAATATATAGTACTGAATATTATTATACATGGAGATATATATGTTTGTATAGTAAGTAGAGGGTATTTTAATTTACTATAGTTACACATGGTATTTTATTTTAATGATCGGCAAGGATCAAAACGGAATTCCTTTTTTTTTGTTTTTTTTTCAATTTGTTTTAATCAATATATAATTTATTATTACTAATAATTATAATAAAATTAATTAATACTTATCAATAGATAGATATATAGATATAGAGATAGATGGATAAATAGAAGTTCATTCATCTCATTCATATAAGTAGTATAACTAGTAACATGCATATTACTTTTTTTCCTATTTATTATGTAATTTTTTTTTCTTTGTTAAATAAAAATTATTCCTTTTTTTGTTCTTTTTTGAAGGGGTAACATTAATTTTTTTTCTTTTTTGAAAAATAAAAACATACAATGAAAATTACATCATTAAGATCTTATTCTAATGATAAATAATGAAGTTTCTATGTTTGTGCGCGTGTGTGTGTGTATGTATGTATGTGTGTGTGTGTTTGATCATCATTTTTCCGATTAATTGAATTCTATGTAAAATCTAATTTCATTTTAATTAAGTTTTTTTGTATACATTTTAATGAGAAAAAGAATAATAAAAAGACTGTAATGAGAAAATCTTATTGATTTGTGTTATAGTGAATATTGTAACATAAAAATAATGGATTCAGTGAACCTCGTAAAACTTCAGTCCATTGCACAAGCTAGTGGCTATCTGGACTCAGTACCTAAATGGATAGTGTGAAGGCATTCAAAGCGAACGGTACTGCGTTTGAGTTCCAGAGTGAATTACAACACTGTGATGCGGGTAAATCCAGTTGACAACTCTTAAATAGTATAAAACATGCATCATGAATTCAACTGCTAGCCACTATTCACCTTCGCTTAGAATGCTTGTGAATTAAGGCAATATCAAGGCAATTCACACAGAATGCACATATGCTAATAATATATGTGGAAATTATTCGAATATATTACACTTGTGATCAATTCCATACGTTTGTACATTACTTTTCAAATGGGTGTGTTTTAATGATTGTATGCTGTGCGCACTCATGATTCCGCATAGGGTAGTCCCATACTACAATGAAACCACCGTCCAGTACTTTCAGTTTTTTAATGACGATCTAAAATTGATCCATTTACGATATCAATCTAAACTAAGAAATAACAAACATAGTACACTTTACAACTTTTTCAACCTTTAAGAAATTGTGAGGACGGTCCACAGGTAAATTCGACGAAGCTCTAAGAAGCTTAGAAAGAGACGAAGATTTTCCATCCAATCACCTTTTGGAAAAATATTCCGGCTTCCTCATTGGACAAATGCTAATAACACACTGTATGTGGATTGGAGGACTATAATGATGATTTCCTTTTTACTAAAAAATATAAATACCTTAGAATGTTGTACCATAATTGACACTATTTAGAATAGCATTCCTTTCACTTGTCTTCTGTCTTCTTATTTGTGACTTGTATGGTTTTAGCGTTCGAGTACTCAAGTTGCACGCAATATATTCGGAAACTAAGCTCCATATATAACAGAAATATTGAAATTGAAATTGTATTTAATATCACATAATTGTAATTGGTATAACAAAAAAATATTTATGAGTTACGTTTATCATAATATCTATAATGAAAATTAAGTAGAATTAACCAATTCTAAATTATGAATACGAATTATTATTTATATGCAAAGATGGATAGTGGCTAACAGTAGAAACCAGTTTGATGCGCGTTTCGTCATAGTTAGGGCTCGTCAGCTGGATGAAACTGCACCTGCAGTAATAGGACGAAACCCGCGTCAAACTGGATTCCACTGCTAGCCCCTATCAATCATTGCTTAGAATGCCTACAAATTAAGGCAATATCGAGGAAATCCTCACGGTATGTACATATGCTAGTAAGAGACTGATCAATTACAATCGTAAATAATAATGGGAAGATACAAATAAAACAACACCAAGTGAATTCAGGTAAATTAACTTTCATCAGTTCTATATAAAAATGAAATGACTTTTAATTTGTTACAGTCTAATAACTTTTATATTATACAGATGTAAACATAATTTTTGTTTGTTTCAATAACAAAAACAAAAGCAATCATAAGCACTTATCATTTAGATGGTAAATAGAAAAATAAACGTATGTCTATACAAAGATTGACAGTTAATCTAGTCAACTAGTAAATAGTTTAACAATTTAGGTCATTTTGTTTGTTTCATTGACTAATATCATTATTATGAATATTAATATTATTATTATTATTTTGAAGTCAACCATGACGTCTGAAAGTATTGCCAATGATTTCTAGCATTATGAATGTACTTCACGAATCGGTTGAATTAAGCTGTACATATATATATATATATATATATATATATATATATATATATATATATATATATATATATATATATATATATATATATATATATATATATATATATATATATACATATATACAATATGTGTGGCTTATGACATGTAAGAGACTAATAGTGACATAAAGTGTCATGATTGTCACAAAAATTCTAGTTTATTGCATTTTTTTGAATAAAAAAATTTGTATAGAATATGATATAGTCACTAGACAATGTCATGTCCAATCTATACAGAAGTGACATAGTAGACTAGTGACTAGATGTACACAAGTGACTAGACTAGTTTATATATAATTCATGTCAGAACATATGTAATCTGTTTTAATCCTACTGTACACATGTCCTGTCAAATAAAGATTATAAACTGCGGATCACTAAGGTGACAGAAAAGAAAATAGTAATTTAAGTTTCGTGTTTGTTTTGTTTTTTTTCTATATGGAACTTTAAGATTAATATTTTCATTGTGTTTAATATGAAGCATGAAATTATTCAAGATAAACTAAGTATGTTTTGTGTTTGAAACTAGAATAAGACCATAAAACTTTGGCAAGGATATTTTTATATGGTTAAAAAATAAAACTTCAATTTACCATAAAAACATAAATGAATTGAAAATATCAGAATTTTATAAGATATTATGAAACAATTGAAGTTGGCAATGTACATCAATGGATATCAAGTCAATGTTTTAAAGTCTTGGATATAAACCTTGGTGATATGACAGGAAGAAAGCTTAAAATTCGATTGATTTACTCATTATGAGTTTTGTTCAACATTACTTCTGTTTCGATTTAATGTGATAGTTATTCAGTGTAGTAGTTGTTTTGTTTTCTCGTATGAGATCTTATCTTGAATAACATACGATATATTTAGTCGTCGCTGATTACTGTGCTGGAAAAACGCTGATCACTTATACTCGGAATAAGGGACCTCGGCAATTCCCACAATGCAAAAGTAAGAACACAAGACTGGTATAAGTGAAGATTTATTAGTCCCAAACACTATGACGACGACGAATCATAATAGTCTAAAATACACTGGTTTATATATTGATTTTACACCCATTTATGATTAATAATTAGGATTACATCACATACTCAGTTATAACAAATCACTTACTGAGTGAGCATAGTTCATGTCAATGGAATACAAGAATATCGTATATTATAACAGAAGAAAATATCATACTGGGAAAACAGTCAAATACTACACTGAATGATCCTCACGTTGAATCAAAACGAATGTTGAATGTTGAATAAAACTCATAATGAGTAATTCAATCGAAAATTGACTTTTCTTTCCATCATATTATTCTTGTATTTAATTGACATGAACTATGCTCAGTATGTGATTTATTATAAATCCAAGTACTTTCATATATATGATTTCATCCGAATTATTAATCAAAGTGTGTATACAATCAATATATAAATGAGTGTATCTTCGACTAGGGTCGTGTTTCGGTGGTCAATCAATCTTCATTTATATCAGTCTTTGTGTTTTTACTTTCGATTCGTGGGGATTGCAGAGTTCTTTCGTTTCGAGTATAAGTGATAAGCGTTTCCGACATAACAATCAGCAACGACCAGAAATAACAAGTAGCGTTCAACTGACAACTGAATGATAACTAATCTATTATAATATGCAAAATTGCACAACGCTTTTATAAAATATGAAAATCATACATTGAATATATATTATTTGTACATCTTTCTTCACTTGTTCTTAACATACTTTATGATTCTTTGAATTCTATTGTTATTAAAATTACTATCTGTTCACATTTCTGTTTTGTTCATTTCAATCTTCTCAATGTTCTACTGCTAGGCATTCCATTACTGAGTGGTGTTACATACTACTTATATTTGTCAACATAAGTAGCATCTATCAGTAAGAACGGTTTCGTAGTGTATCCTAGTTTTCACTGGATATCTAGATGAAATCAAATTGTAATTTAATCAGTGTACAAATAGAAAAAATGTAAAGGAATAGTTGAAGGCGATTGAATTAGTGTAATTATTTTTAATCTTTTGTTATTTCAACTTACAATTTAACTTTGATATTACTCAGGCATCAATTTCTTTACAATTGAAATAAATAACGAAATATTTGGTTGTTTTTTTAATTTACTCTACCCATATCATTGATGACTTATATATAGATACAGAGCAGATAAATAGTTGATTGATGCCATATATTGTCTCCATACAATAATCAGATGGTTATTCTGAAGAATAAATAACAACTGGAAAGGATTGCATGGGACAGAGATTGATGAAGAATGATGGTGGGCGGCTTATGCTCCTCTACGAGGGGTAACAGGCATAAGTAAGTAAATACGTAAGTATTCTGAAGATGTCTTATAGAGTCAATTTTATATTAACAAATCTTATTTGTCCAATATCAAGTCAAAATTTGGCATGTTCTCTTTCATTTTGCAATCATTTTTGTAATATGAACAAGTCGCATATTGAAAATACTTAACTGTATTTTAGGTCACTCATACACTTAATAGTTTATTGCTGATAATTTTACAGTGAAGTTCAATGTAATTTTATAGACATTATTCTGCAGGAGAATGAGATTTTTTATGGGATAGTCTAAGTTTTTCCGATATTTATCACTGGAGTGAAAGGTACTCTACAAATAAGTTTTGATTTGTGTGTAAAAATTAGTATCAGCATATAGTTGTAGAGATTACTGAGTTTTGGTTGAAATCATGGAACCATCAACCCTATACTGATAATTATCATGTACAAACTAATAACCAGCTTCGTGAGGTAATTCTCGGGATTCTAATGAGGAGCCATGACCAGTGGAGCTAGTCCATGTCGGATGTGAAATAGTTACTTACCGAAGACAATGGAACCTAATCGTGGAATATCGTGGATTGATTAAAGTTACACATTAATATCGTTGGATACTGGCTGATTGGTCTAGAGTTTAAGAGTTAACGCGCTAGACTGAAGATCTTAAGTTTGAATTCTGTGTTCGGGATTGAGGGTCCGCACTGCTGAGGAGTCCCATGCAGGGACGAAATGACCGTCCGGCACTTCCACGTTTCCAGCAGTGGTCTAACATTGAACGGTTCATGATCTTAACCAAAAATCAATATAACTGTCTCCAGTAATGAGTTAACTTTGAACTAAATAAACGAATTAATACAAACGTAAACATTATGAACTGCCCAAAAATTAATCTTCATCAAATAAATGGATATAATCTATACTGTCGGTTCACGTACAGGGTCTAAATTACTAAAATCATTTATGTATAGTTAAATTAACTGCTCACAAGTAACTAATAAGCATTAAGAATATATAGTGATAATCTTTGGAAAAAAAAACACTTCATGAATTCAGAAATACGGCGGATGATTCAGAAAACTACCTTATTCTGTAAGTGTTTATAATTACATTAGCTTGTGTTCATCAAATTTCACCATCTGGAGTACATTAATCAGTATTGCGCAGAAATGAATTTACTTATGAGTTGACTGAACTTATCGTTGATAACATCAGTTATTTTGATGGAATTGTGTTCCCTGAGCTGGAAATTTTGGTCGTGGAGCTTTCATCGTTTTTCTGAACGACATCTTCAGCACAAACTTCAAATAGAAGTGAAGTGTTCGAATTTCTCCACATATCAACAAGAACCAATCAACTTCGAGGTCTACAGAACAAACTGTGAATCACATGTGGAGAAATTCGAACACTTCACTTCTATCCGAAGTTTGTGCTGATGATGTCTTTCAGAAGAATAATGAAAGCTCTACGACCAAGACATCCAAATCAGAGAACAAAACTCCATCAAAATCATCCACCTGAGCTACAAATCTTCTCCACCATCTCAATATGAGTTATATTGGCCTTCCTATATAAAAGGTTGTTATGTATACTGATTAAATAGAAGTGATATGAACTCTTTAGACTTCATCGAGCCAATATGACATCTTTTA
The DNA here is from genome assembly GCA_944470205.2 of Schistosoma margrebowiei. Lineage (NCBI taxonomy): Eukaryota > Metazoa > Platyhelminthes > Trematoda > Strigeidida > Schistosomatidae > Schistosoma > Schistosoma margrebowiei. The sequence continues at coordinate 6,863,760 of OX104024.1, forward strand.
CAGCTTCGCATTCATACAGTTATGTTAGAGGCAACATAAATTAAACTCATTAATGGTTCTACTACTGATCTTGAGATTATGAAGAGTTTTAAACCAGCTCTTAAAAGTAATAACCGTTTACGCTTTTAACTAGTCACATAAAATAAGAGAGTAACAAAAAGAGATGGAAGATTCTCTAAGTTATATCTTCCTTGATAACATAAGTTAAGAGATTAAATGTTAAAATATGGCTAATAAATCAAAAGTTTAATAGATTTATTATTTTTGTATATTAGTAAATCAACCCGTTTAAAAAAGTGATCACATTTGTTCAATGTACTTGTAGATGATACGTTTTTCTTAAGAAACAAAACCAAATGAGTGTTAAAATAGTAGATAGACAATCTAAAAGAACACTTCAGTTCCAATAACATTTTAGTTTAGAAACGTTAACTTTAATCAGCGGAATGACCGAATATCATAACAAGTAGCTGGTAGTACAATACGAAACAAGTGTTAAAACGTTTTGTAGATTTTATCAGCATAGGATTGTGGCGATTGTTGAGTTTAGACCTAAGGTCTTGAGTTCGAGTCCCGTGTGTGCGACCGTGGATGCGCACTGCTGAGGAGTCTCATAATAAGACGAGATGACCGTCTTGTAATTTCAGGTGTTCGATGGTGGTCTAACATTGATCCATTCATGTTATCTATCTATTATAGTTTTGTTATTGAATCTTGGACTTTATAGTGTATTCGAAATGTTAATCCAAATATGTAGTCTGATAGTTGAGCAGTTTTTAAAAATATTGAGATGTAGAGAGTAACTCCAATGATTCGATATCTAAATTACATTTGAATTGATACTGAAATTTCCTAATATCAGTTAAAAGCTGTCACTACCGATATTCTTCGTGATCAAACTAACATCATTCACTATTAATGCCGTATTTAAATTTTTCAAATAGAATGATATGTAAATGAGGTTTAATTCTCTTCTTAAATATGTCTTGACAAGTTAAGCATTGTAATCTTAATGATATAATCTATCTTCATTAGAGTTGTTACATTGTTATTTTACTGTCAGTTGTCAAACTTAGAAGTATAGTCAAAACAATTTATCTTTATCATGGTTACAGCTATTGAAATTAATATGATGTCCACAAAACCTTTCTGATACTAATCAGCATATGCCCACTAATGATTGACTTCAAAAAGTATTTCCTAGAGTTCTAGTGAAAAGCAGTTAACTGTGGAGTTCAACCGCGTCATTTATGAGATAGTGACTCACTGAAGACAATAGTGGATGTGCCACTAAATTTCGTGGACTAGTTGAAGTTAGACATTAACACAAATGGATGCCGGCCGGCTCAGTGGTCTGATGGTTAAGCGCTCGCGCACGAGACTGATAGATTCTGGGTTGGAATCTCGTGAGGCGGGATCGTGGATGAGCACTGTTGAGTAGTCCCACAATAGGACAAAACAGCCGTTCAGTTCCTCTTGGTTTTCCATGTTGGCCTAGCTTTAATTGACTAATGATCTCAACTAGTGAAATTAATTATAAATTAAATAAATTGATAAATGATATTAGGGTCACTTGAACAGTTTATTTACTCATCAATTCAGTCCAGTGAATCTGAATTATACAATCCCATTCGAAATATAAATACGAAAGTTGATGCACATTTGTTCATGTAAATCAATACAAGATCTCAAATCTATGTTTATTAATGATAAATCTAAGTGTATGACCTCAGACAATCACTATAACTTGGAGAAGCGATAGTTTTCTTACTAAACTAACTATACAGTGATCTTAGGATAAAATACTATAGGTATAAGGATAAGGTTTGTAAATAATTATGAAAGGAGTCAATATGAAATTCAGCAATCTAATCAAATTCGCTCTTTAAAGTGGTTTAATTTACTTATCTTGTAAACTGTATACTGATATTAAGTTCTTGATTAATTAGTTTCATTTTTTGACTAGTTCAGTCTATTCAAACTTGTCTATTGTTGAGTTAAGTATATAAATCAATAGACTTGAATATTACTTTAACCAGGGGTTAGCTCACTGGTGGAATCACTGTTAATATATAGTAAAATCATTATTCACAGTCTTATCTTCTTCCTTGAGTCAAGCCAATATCAGTTCAGTTATAACAAATAGCCATACTGGCATTTGTGTGATAATTATAAAAGAAAATGAAGTTCGAAGTTATATTTATTTATTTTAACACATGGATATTGTTACAAGGAGGCACCAAATACATATGCGCCCCACAAATCTTATCTGATATGTGTGAGGGATGTGGTACTACCTGGGTGTCCAGACCGAAGCAGGTGGTTTACTTAGGGGGCCACACCCCGAGCCCTTGACCTGAAGGTCTGACCCACAGGGTAGCGGGGCATCGTGAGGAGATGCAGTCCCATGGTAGCCGGTGACCAACGATTGGTTCATACGCCATTTGTCCCTTCAGGATACTGGAGCCCATGTGCACCAGTGGTTTGGAATCAGGGTTTTCCAACTTCTCTAGATGGACTCTCCATGTCCACCAACCCGGTTAAAGCGCCGAATATTCTCTTTTCTTCCTCTCAATTTCGTAAACAACACCCCCGTCACGAGAGGGCAGTGATTAGGAGTTCCCTGGCAGAGACTATATACGCATGGCCGTGTGAGAGCATTTCGAGAGGGCGAGCGGACACTCCCCACTCTCGGCCGTAGCAGGGCATTTGGGGTTGGTGTTTCGATCATTAGAATAGCTTATAGCATAATTATAAAGAGAAAACACATCAGAAACAAAAGCTCATTTCACGCAAAAACCAAATGTTGAACGAAGGGAAGAATTTCGAATGTGTAGGTATGATTACCCGTGTAGCTTATTTTTTTGGCTCATGACTTAATAAAGTATATAGGACTTTAATAATTAGAAGTACTAAATTTTATCATTTAGTTCAACTGACTGAAATTTCAATTTGTTAGACAAGGGTGTGAGTAATTGTAAATGTCAGTGTTAAGTCCAGGTCAACTCTTGTATATCCGCTATTCTACTGTGTTTATACTTGGAAATAGGAGACAGTGTAATTTCATCGGAGTAAAGTCAAAACACGAAAAACTGGTGTAGTAAAAATACCTTGAGTTTCCGAAAATACAACTCCTAAACAAGTTATCATTAGACCGAAATACATCGATTTATTTATTGTTTTTACACACATTTGATTAGTTAATAAACATCATATAAATGCGAAGATATACAGAGCTATTATGACATACTTGCGAAGATCATAAAACATAATATAAAGAATATGGTCTCCATACTGGACGAAGGTCCTCACTTGTCATACTATACGTAATTCACACTTACTTGGTACAGACATATTAACCTGAAATAATGTCACACTAGAAAATAGATAGTCGAAATCAAACTGATTTAAATGTTACACTGCGAAATGATGAAAAAAATGTCACACTGAGAACATGAATAATTTTATGAAATGTTGCACCGAGTTAAAAAACAACAACATGGACTCACTTTCTTATTGAGACCTATTAGTTGGTTTTTCTTAAAATTTTCACAAGAGTGTAGTAGAGTGACAAATAAACTTGAACCATGCCCCTTGTGAGACAGTTATCTAATTCAGGCAACGGATGAATGTTGCATAATATTATGAATCGATTGAAGTTAGATATATACACTATTAAAAGCTATCTCAATGCTTTAGAAATTAAGGCTTCGAACATGAAACCATAGACGTTGAATCCGACACTATTAAACACTGCTAGGACGAAACGACCGTCCGATCTTTCCAAGTTTTAATGGTGAACTAACTAAGATTAATTCGTGATTTGAACAGTGAAAATTCAATAGTCTCTATCAATTCGCCTACACTTTAGTTTATATAAAGATGATTTTCTGTAGTTATACCAGTATCAATGCTTGTTTTTACTAGTTGCAAAAGAAGAATAGATGATAATACTATAGTAGATTTAGTCAAATTCAAAGTTTTCATAGAAAATAAATATAAACATTAACTATTCGATAAATAGTGAGGCCGCTTCATTATAGATAAATGTAGGTACTATAATAAAAGTTATCATACGATATCTAAAACATTGACGATTTATGTTACTGACTGACGTTATTTACAATGTCAATAAAAATCGGGAAGCATTAGACTTCTTAGTAGTATGCATCCGCTTCCCCATATGGAATCGAAACATGAACCTTCAAGTCTATCAAATTGATTGAATTAGAAATCCAAGCCATTTGGTGTCAACTCAGAAGTCTAAAGGTTAGACACTCTCAAAGAGACCTGGCGTATGAATTTTCGCGAAGTTTAAGACAAAACTTATTAACAAATATCGATAAACATTAAACCTAGAGTATTCTGTTTCGTATGCATTGTATTCGACCTATCAAGACAATGTATTGTAGTTGGTCTCCATTTGGATTTGGTCTTTTGGTAAGATTATAATTTATGGGTGACCTTTGAGCAATTCTAAAGTGACCTTGGAATGTCTGCCTACTTACAAGGGTTAAATGAGGGTTATAGATTAGTGTGAGGAATTAGGATTAAGATTTACAGTTGATTGCTAAGGTTAGGAATTAGATTTATGGTTATCATCACGAACTGACATCAGCTATAATGTCAAAATGGTATTTAGCCAAAAGAGTGGATGAATTTCGTATCGAAATCCAAGACCTGATATCTTAAATGTAATTAGTTCGTCCATAAATTATAGCCTCATCAATCTTTCTTAGACATAATATTTTATTAACATGAATTTAAACAATTACAATCGAATGGTGGTGAACATGGTTTATAGTTATAAGTTTAAATATGCCTAATTTATTCCACTTTTATCTTCAGAATTATCTTTTAACTGATGTGAAAAATGTCTCCATCAGATAGGATCGAATACATGTTGACAAAAATAAAAGATGACAGCCATAATAAAGCGCAATGATACATTCGATTATATACAGAGGGGACTAGTGTATAGGACTATCGTCTTAAAAGAAAACTGCCAAGAAATGACAATGATTTTTGGTCGAAAAACTTACAGTTAGTTACGTTCATTCACATTAACAAAGAAAGCATCATTACGTAATAATCTATCAATTTATTTATTTATCCAGATGTAACAGATTAAAATTAATTAACAAAATAAAAGCTTCCTGTTAATCCATTCTAGTATTTGACCAGAGATGGCTTAGAAATATTGCTCGAATCCGAGGGGATAACCGGGTAAGTAATAGTGAGGTTAGACGCAGGGAATTAGGGAGTGATGGTAAATCAGTTGGTGAGGTTGTGAATTTTCATCGACTAAGATGATTTGGCGACGTGCTACATATGCCTGAACACCGACTACCAAGATGTGCAATGCTGAGCATTGTTGGAGACGGCTGGAAGAAAGTTAGGGACGGCCAAATAAAAACGTGGCATCAGTCATTGAAGTCGTCAACTTCTGGTTTGAACCATGTTAGTAGATGCAGACTACTTGGTTGGGGTCCGCGTGATTATCGTAACCAATGGTTAGAGATTGGGTGACATGGCTCAGAATCGGTCACAATGACATGGGTGTATACACTTTTATCTTCGCTTAACCGTGAGGTTAAAATTACTTTATACCTTTCTTTCTACGAACTAATTCTTTCTTCCTGTACTATATCCTTATACATAATCTTCCTTTAATATATCACTACCATTGAAGTGACTACTTCTATGAATTTTGTGTTCATCTTGTTGTGCAAATGAAGTGTGGAATCTTGGACCGATGCACACATGTGCCTGGTCCTACGTTGTAGCTTACTGACTGACTAAATCCATTCTATTCAATCTTTATTCGTTATTAATATTCAAATAAAATTATGTTTCCATTCGTCCTAATAAATTTACTATAAAAATTTTATTTCACCAAATCTAGTATCCTTTCCTTTTACCTACAGAACTATTGTTTACATAGTTTATTAATTGATACATTGAAAAGAAAAATACACTTAAACTAATGTTTTCCATAGGTTGATTCATTCTCTTTCCTCTTATCTGAATATACATACACTACATTAAACTAATGAATAAGAATTTAACAATCATTTGATATATAGTTACCAGGCTAATAAACATAATTACTATATATATATATATATATATATATATATATATATATATATATATATATATATATATATTGGAAGTATTAATTTCCTGTCAACTCAAGTAGAATTTTCTATTCATTCATCAATTGTCTCATCATTCTATCAATAACACACACAAAAAGAGCCCAAATTGATTTGGATCAGTTACAAGAAGAAAATATCTAAAGAGAAAAGAGAAGAAAAAGACAAACCTTAGATGAGACCTTTTTTAACTGATAATATGCATATGGATATGAATTAAATTATTTTTCTTTTTAAATTTCTTTTCTCTCTCTCAATTTAAGTGTAATTTTATTTTAATTAAATTTTTCAATAAAACATGTACTCTAAGTGTTTTTTTGTCTTTTTCGTTTTTTTACGTTTTTTCTTTTTTTTTCTTTTTTTGTTTTTTTTAAAGGCCTAAACTACTGTTTTATTCCTTGACAATAATTGAACAGGTGAATAATGAATATTTATTTATAAAAGAAAATATATAAATGAAATTCACAAGTGGATTTAAATAAAGAAAAATGAGAATAAAAAGAAAAGAATTCAGTTAATTTGGGATACGAATTTCAAAAGAAAAATATTGTACAAGTTTGGTAAAATGATAATGAATTGAAATAATTAATAGAGTGTGGATATAAGTTGAATAATTTATTTGAGATCAAAAGGGTTTTTGTAGATATTATAGTAAATTCAATGGTTGAGATCATCAGTCAACTGAAGATAGATCACCATCGAAAACCTAGAAGCATTGAATGACCATTTCGTTCTATCAAGAGACTCCTCAGTGGTAGTACGCATCCACGATCTCATCTTGTGAGATTCTAACCCAGAACCTATCAGTCTCGCGCGCGAGTGCCTGACCTCTACACCAATGAACTGGCCGGCATCCAGTTGTGTTGATGTCTAACTTTAACTAGTCCATGAAATTGAGTGACACATCCACTATTATCTTCAGTGAGTTACTATCTGACAACAGACCTGGTAAAACTGTAGTGTTCACTATTTCTCACTAGAACTTCAGGAAATACTTTTTGAAGCCAGTCACTAGTGGGCTTTGAAATTTTGCGAGGCAGGATCGTGTATGCACACTGCTGAAGAGTGCCACAATAAGAAAAACAGCTGTCCAGTGCTTCAAAGTTTTCCATGGTAATCTAACTTCAATTGACTCATGATCTAAACTATTAAGCTTCAATTATCAGTGAAGATGAACAACAAATATGCATATAGAATATTGTTATTTAAATTATACATAATCATAATATCAGTTCCAATGATAATACAATAAACTATGTACTGTAATATATATACAAACATTCAATGATACATAAATCTATTGTATATTATAACCACACAACAATTCATAATTGTGACAATTTTTATACTGATTTAATCAAAAGTTAATGCTGACTATGTTTGTTTGTATTTTGACAAGAAGACAAGTAGACAGATTTTGATTTGGACTAGAAAAATAGATAAATGTAGAAGACAGTAACAGTTACTGTATATATCTATATATAATGCATACACAGATATATACAGATGGTTTATGCCTATTATTATTATTATTATTCCATGGTAAATAAATTCTACTATTATCAGACTTAAAGTAAATGGAAAAATCAAATAACAAACAAAACAAAAAATTATTTTGTTTGTTGACAGGTTTAATCATCATTGACAGTTTGATGAGTTTTATGCATGAATAAAAATGATTGTTTACAATTTTTACTGTATGTATGCATGTATGTATGTATATATGTATGTATGTATGTATGTGTGTTTCACATGTGTATAAATATATATATATAAACAGATGTATATATATATGTACATTTGTTTAGTAACAGAATTGGTCATCCCTATCTTAATAGTATCTTTTAACTAATAAATTTTACAAGTCAATGAGGCAAACAACAAATTGTTGTGGTCTAAAAGAAAGATTTTTTGTTTGTTTTTACTCTCAACCATTTGAAATGTTTGCGGACTAGTATCATTTCAGTTTTGGAAATGAACTAACCCCATATATAGATGTATGTAGAAAAGTATAAGTGACAGCTGTAGTCAAAATTATATGAATAATGCTTATTTAATGGTTTATGTATACTTAATGAAAATGTCCAATATTTGACAATGATATGTAATAGATTATTATCTATTTTCTTTTATTAGTGACAAGGTTTAAATACATCAAGTTGCATTTCACTTTACTAAAGAGAATGTTTAATTAAATGGATTTTCACAAGTCAATGGTTATCTGGACTCAGTAGTTAAGGAGGTAACTTGATAGCGAAAGGTACTGGGTTTGAGTTCCGAAATGAATGTCATCTATGAGATGATAGGTTTAAAACAGGACAAAACGAGAGTAATGTATTTCAATACACCATCGATCTATGTTTATAGATGAAGTTAATTTATTGTAAAATATGGTATTATAGATCAAATTAGGTTTGATGTATATGCATCTCTAAGACAATCATTTCTTCAATAGAGGTTATATATAACTAAATGTCGACATATATTTAGGTATTCTTTTGAGCTCAGATCATTGACTGATTGATGGTTTTTAACAGATTTGTTTTTATCCATAGACATTTTAAGAAGTACATTCAACAGTGATCAGCTCTGTAATCTAGGTTTCATTTCACTCCTCTAAGAATTTTCCAGTTAGGTGTATTAAATGTTAAAACACAAAAATAATTACTGTAGAGTTGTAGAAAGTTTTGTACTTCTTATCGATATCATGAACCGATCAATGAAAAATTAGAATCACTAAACAACTGTTTCGTTCAAGTATAAGACTCCTCATAATCCATAATCCCACTTGAACCCAGAATTTTCAGCCTCGAACGATTGCTTAACCTCTAAATTACTAAAGAAGAATTCAGAAGTATTGTTGTATAACTTCAACAATAAAAGTGAATTTTTATTTTATTTTAACAGTAATATAAGTACTTAATATGACGATAAATAACAAATAAATTACTTCAGTAGTTGAGATAAAGAGTCAATTGAAGCTAGATTACCATGGAAAACTTGAAAGCACTGGACGGCTGTCCCATCCTATTGTGGGACTGGCTTTAAGAGGTATTTTCTGAAGTTCTAGTGAGAAGTAGTGAACACTACAGTTCAACCGAGTCTGTTGTCAGATAATAACTCAATGAAGAAAATGGTGGATGTGTCACTCAATTTCGTGCATTAGTTGAAGTTAGAAAATGACACAACTGGATGCCGGCCGGTTCATTGGTGTAGAGGTCAGGCGCTCGTGCATGAGAGTGGGTTGGAATCTCGTGAGGTGGGATCGTGGATGCGTACTGCCACTGAGGAGTCTCTTGATAGAACGAAATGGTCATTCAATGCTTCTAGGTTTTCGATGGTGATCTATCTCCAGTTGGTTCATGATTTCAACCATTGAATTTACTATAATATCTACCAAAACCCTTCTGACATGAATCAAAGTCTAACTAATAGAGGTGAAGGGAATAAACTTAAGTGATTCATATCAGTGATTAGTTTAAAGAATCATTTAAACTTTTCTAGTTTGTATAATTCACCGATCTCAGGCAATAATTGAAAAAGTGAAAAATATTAGATATTTGTTTCATCTAAGCGGCCTGTTTGAATATCTGGGCTACCTGTTCCGACACCTAGATATTTCTTGTTTTTTTAACACATCATTATGCTTATTAGCCTCATAACCTATTCAGGAGTGTTTGTGACAAGTTTACGACATTTCGCTGCACAAGTTACAAAACAGCCCAATCACAGAAATCGTGGTCGCTGGCAATATGCACCGAGAACAAAACACATTAATCAGATGTCGTTTTCTGAACTGCTAACATCTAATTGGATACCACTCAATACTTATCGCAAGGGTCGATCAAGAAATAAGGAAAGGAAACTTGTTGAAATTCTTTATGTCTTACTTCTATCCTAAGGAGTCGTAATCTGATGGTTTACATTGTCTATTTTCAATCATTTTATACCCATCTATCATTGTGTATATCTGAAATCGAAAACGGTTGAACTTCATTTGTAACAGAATATATATATATATATATATATATATATATATATATATATATATATATATATGCCTCTTAATGTATTTTAGAGCACTCATGTATATATTTTGCTGAGAATTCTGTTTTGAAGTCAAATATAGATAAAGAGGATTTCGTGGGTCATAATATGTTACCAAACATTTGTTCATTCGTACTAGTAAAAATGTATACGTTAAAACCTAAATGGCAGCGATCATGGGAATAACGATTTTGCCTGTTCACTGATTACAAACAATTAAGTTGAAAATGTTACCTGATGATGTACTTATACAAGTTTCGGTCAAACAATATAATAAGACCTATTAACTGATAGTTTCCTATACATATTAAATATTAATATATTAGTGTACATTTAACTCCGCCTGGAGTCTCTCTGAGGCTACTGCCTGTCTGAAGCCCCGATAAAATAGGAGAGTTGGGCATGGGATTTGTGATCTTATCCCGTAAAAAATTAACTCGCTAAAAAATGCTAACCATAAAAGGTTATTCAAACTACTTAAGTGTACAGTCCGACGAAAATATTTAGGGCCAGACACTTTTATACATGGAGTAAATACACAATAAAACTGGAAATTTCTACAAATCTCATATTTAATTGTTTAAATATTTATTTGATCCAAACTAAGTCACATACGACGTTCGTTAAACATGACGTTAACCAGTTTGAGTGTGTTAATTTCACGAATGATTTATTCTTTTAAGCTAAATGGGTTAATTTATTGTTTAAGTAAAAAAGATTAGTTCAGCGAAGAGTTCTCGTTTTGGCGAATTCATTTTCAAAGCTGTACAATCACTTTGAAAATGAATTCGCCAAAAAGAGAACTTTTCGCTGAACTAATCTTTCTTATTTAATGTCTTAATGGGTGTATTCCGTTCACTTTATTGTTATCCCAAAAAAAACTTATTCAAGTGTGAAACTAGTATGTGTAAACATGACCAACTATATTAGGCTAAATATTTTAATAAGCATCAAGTAATTATTACAACTATCTTTGTTTTA
>OX104024.1:6875039-6920615 GCA_944470205.2 Schistosoma margrebowiei
AAATTAGATTTTGGATTTTCATCATAAACTGACATCAGCTATAATGCCAAAACTCTAATTATCCAAATGGATGAATGAACTTCACACCAAAATTCAAAACCTATTACCTTACACCTGATTAGTTCATTCATAAATTATACTCACGCCGATTGAATTGTATACCAGAAAAAAAAATAAGACTCAGTATCTTACTATTTACAAATAAGTTATATATCAAATTTATGTAAACATTATTAAAACAAACAAAATTATAAACAATGGAACAACGATTTACTTATTTGATTTACATAGAATACAAATACCATATTGATACAGCAACAACAACAACCACGACAACAAAAACAAACAATAGTTTGTTCAAAAAAGAAAATCTCATGAAATTTAATCTGAATTCATTTAACTTATGTAAACTTATGTATGATTCATAGATTGAATAATGAAATGAAACATGTACACTAAATCAATATGTTTCTACCTTTGTGTATCATGAAGACCTATTAAGATAGTAATAATAACAGTAATAATAATAATAATAATAATAATAATAATAATAATAATAGTAATAATAATAATATTTGATAATAATAACAATAATAATTCAATAATATCTGTCAATAAAAATCATAAAATACCGGTAACAATTATTTACACAATTAAACTGACATTTATAAATTGTTTCTTTGTTTGTTTCTTTTTTTTCTTCGCTTTGATGTGTTTGCATGGAATGTACTTAAACAAATTACTTTTCATTATTTACTACTGATATTTTGAAGTGAGTATTTGATTTTGAAGAAAAACAGGAAAAAAAAACGTGATAATTATGAATTCTATAGTTGAATTTATAAGTCAATTGAAGCTAGACTATTATGGAAAATCTGGAAACACTAGATGGTTGTTTTGTTTTAGTATGGGACTCCTTAACAGTGCGTAGACATGAGTACACCACTCGTGATTCTAACCCAGAACCAATGAGTCTCACGCACGAACACTTAACCTCTAGACCACTGAGCCAGCATCTAGCGGTGTTAATGTTTAACTTCAACAAATTCAAACTATGAATTCTTTTTTTTTTAAACAAATCAGTGTTCTATGGTTTATAATTTTTCATTTTGTCAATATATTGACATGTGGCACTTCAGAAATATTAGTACAAATATGCCCTGTACATTTTTTCTTAGAAATTAAGAATACAACTATCAGACCATGATGTAATTTGAGATCAAAATACAGAAGTGATGTTAAAGATCATGAATATATGTGTTGATACTTTTTATGTTTATCAATGGAAGTTATCTTGTATAAATATGAGAAATTTATTGATTAAGTATTTACTGAACATTGATGAAACTGATTACTATATGAAACAAGGTAATCATATTAAGCTATTCAAACTGTCATATTTTGAATTGGGTTCGAAATTTAAACTAGTTGATCTTTTAAATTAAATGATGAGATGGCGGAGAAGATTTCTAGCTCAGATGGATGATTTCGGTGGAGTTTTGTTCTCTGAACTGGTTGGTTTGGTCGTGGAGCTTTCATCGTTCTTCTGAACAACATCATCAGCACAAACTTCATCGTTCTTCTGAACGACCAAACTACGACCAAACTATTCAGCTCAGAGAACAAAACTCTACCAAGATTAAATTATCTTCATATAAAGCATAAAACCTAAACATATGATAATATAAACAATCTTATCGTTAATGATACGTCATTTAGTTAACAATTACAATTAAGTAAGTCTGGTAAGTTTTTGTTTTTTTGTCTTTTTGCTCATTAAGAATTCAAAATAATATTTTTCCTTATTTAGATCAGATTTAGATGATTTTTTTTCTTCTCCTTAGGTTACTCTATAAATATAAGCAAATTTAATGAACTTGGAATATAGTTGCTAAGTAATTCTAAATAAATGAGAGAAAAAAAGACAAAGGTATTATCAAAGAAAGGGTTCGTTTTCAATTAATGAAGAGATTTTAAAACCTACTATTATAAATACATACAATGTGAACTTTGTTATGAGAAGAAAGACGGTCATAAAGAATAGACAACTATTGTAGACTAATAAACTTCAAAAGAGACTTTAATGACACATAAACTTATTGTTATAACTATTACTAATTTTACGTTGGAATTTCTTTTTTGTGTGGATATATTGATCTTTCTGTGATAAATTGAAATGATGAATACATTTGTCAGGTTCTGTGTTATATATAACTCATTAACTGACTGATTATTGATTAAGTGGTCAATTACCTGTTTCGGTCTGGGCACCATGGTCAGTATCATAGCCCACACACAAATCAAGTGACTTATGCGGCGTATATGTATTCGGTGCCTCTTTGCACCAATATTTATGTGTTCAAATAAATGATCAATTTATACATTGAATGAATTTCAATCGAATGATCAAATTATCAGACAGTTTAACACCATTATGATAAGTTATGAAAAGATTTATGTATAATTATATATAATAATTATTACTGTCATGGATTCGAATCTCGTGGGGCTGGATCATGGATGCACATTGCTGAAGAGTCCCATACTAAGACGAAGTGGTTGTCCAGGGCTTCCAAGTTTTTCATGATAGTCTAGCTTCAATTGACTCATGAATTCAACTATAAAATTACTAAAATCTCCATAAAACCCCTTCTGATAATACTTATTACTGTGTTACAAAAATAGAAAGTAAACTTTTGTTACTATAAAGTTATTTAATTGATTTCTTTACCAACCAACTGTGAAAACAATATTATTATAGATTTTATAGTTAATAACCAGTTTTGAATATATTCTTTTGAATAATGATGTTTAAGAAGGTAAATGATTTAGTAAATTGAGTCAAAAATCTAAATATGATAGTATTCACGAGAGGTAAATTAATAGGAACATAATATTGTGATGTAGGCTGCTTATATTGACAAATATAAGTAGTATGTAAAACCACTGAGAAGTGGAATGTCTGGCAGTAGGAGATTGAATTGAACAGAACAGGGATGTAAACAGAGCGCAATTATAAAAATAACAGAAGTGTTATGAAGCAATATTAAGGACAATGGAAGGAAGATGTGTGAATAATGTATTTAATGCATGGTTTTCATATTTTATGAAAGTATTCAGTAATGTTGCATATAAAAACAAACTGGTTATGCCTACCGAGTTCCCGTTCATTACAATATCACCAGAATTTATCAAATAACATGAAAAATCTTAATGTGGTGTCTTATAATCTAAAACGATCATACTGTAGAGCTTAGTATACGTAAGAAATTATAGATAAGTCAGAGCAAACATTCAAATCAACTAACTATTTCTTTCAATAGTTGAATTTATGAGTCGATCTAAGCTAGACCACTATTGAAAACTTTGAAACGCTGAAAGACTGTTTCATCCTAGTATGGGACTTCTCAGTAGCGCATATTCTCGACCTCACCTGGCAAGACTAGAACCCAGAATCTTTGGTCTCGCGTGTGAACGCTTAACCTCTAGACCAATTAGCCAGTATCCAAAGGTGTTATTGTCTTACTTCAGTCGATGCATGATTTTGCGGTTGTCTAATGGTTCCAGGTGTTCAATGATAATCTCGTTTAGATCGACTCATAAATTCAACTATTTAAATTACTACAATTTCTACAACCCCTTATCCTGATAATAACCATTTCCATTTGATTTTATTATATTTCGATACTTGTTTTTTTCGTTCATTCATCCATTCATTAGTCTAATTTACTAGTAATTTGATTCATTTGGCGGTAAAAATAAAACTAGTCAAAAATATTTTTTTGTTTGTTTGTTCATTTAATCTATTCAAAACATGAAATTAAATGTGTGTTTTTTACTTTCACTCTTTACCATATTGTGTCTACTTCTCAATATCTATATCTATCCATCTATCTATATATATACATATAGGTGCATAAATCTTTACAATATTGAAAGCATATTCCTACTGATTTGCTGTTCTTTTGTTCGTTCGTTTGTTTGTTTGTTCTTGTCACTATTAATTTATTAATTTACATGAATGTCTATTAATATAAACAACTATAAATTACAAATTCTTTTTTTAAAAATGAGAACACAACCTTTTCATAGTCATTAGAAATCTTTATATTACACTAATATATGTATAATGGAAGTACTATATAGTGTTAATATTACATGATTAGACAAAATATATTCGTCTATTTGTTTTATTATAGTAAAAGTATACTTACTAACATTCATATTAATCCAGTTAAAGAAATTCGAAAGACACAGATATATAAGAAGAAAAAAAATCATTATTTATATGCCTTGAATATTTGAAATATGCTCCTATATTTTCTTTTGTCTTCTCTATTCATTTCATTATTATTATTATTGTCATCTTGATATTTAGATCAGACAATTTGAAATAGTTCAAAACTTGTACAATAGTGGCAAATTTAAAACGCCCCTATTATTATTATTATTAAAGGGAAGAAACTAAAGATAATATATATCTATATAGATATAGTATACATTAACTACAGGTCGGGAAAATACCACACCTAGTTTGTTTGTTGTTTTTTTCTCTCGCTTTTTTTTGGTGACAATCTCTAGTGTAAGTGTTCAGACAACAAAATCTTTAACTGCTTTTATCCATATTATTATTATTATTATAACGATGATGCATTACTGTTATCATTAAGAAACACTGTCGAGTTTTTTTGTTCTTTTCTAACCGTCTACTTAAATTTCCCGCTTTCGAATAGAACAATTAATTAATGTTTATATTTGAATTGAAGAATAAATAAACATAAACTGAATGACAATTATTTATTATGTTTTTATGTGATTACTGTTTTTTTCTCTCTATTTCTCGTTGTTGTAGTTATATTTGTGTACCGATAAAAGTATGTATTTCATGAGAGACATGAATATATATACTGTCAGTACTAAGCAACTGAACGTATAGACAAATGTAAATGAAACATTAGAATGGCGTCTATAAACGCGTGTATGTACGTCTATATATATGTACGTGTTTATATTGCTTTGAATGTTTGTGTGAATTAGGATTGGGTAGAAATTGTAGTAATAATAATAAGAGATTCACCATGTTAAGGTGATTTATTAGTTTAATAATTTATTTCATAAGGATATATGAGAGATCTGAATTTGTTATTCTGATATCTTTCCTAACTGTCAACAGATTAAAACTTTTTTTGTTATAAAAAAAAATTCATTAATTTGTGATTCCAGTTAAGTAGCAAATATTCAGTAAACGTTTTGATGAAAGAAATCACTAACTGACGTAATAGTTTTTGTTAAGTCTAAGATCTGTTTGTTTGATTCTGATATAAGTGATCAAAGTATGATCTCAATATAAATCAATCTATTTAAGCAAAGATGGATAGTGGCTAGTAGTGGAATCCGGTTTGACGCGCGTTTCGTCCTATTTTAAACTGCTCAACTGGATTTACCTGTAACTGAGTTGATGTTCACTTTGAGACTCGAACTCAGTACCGTTCGCTGTAAACGCCATTACGTTATCCACTTAGCTACTGAGTTCTGGAAGATACTTGCTTGTGTAATGAGGTGAAGTTTAAATTCACTCGACGTTGTTTTGCTTGTATCTTTGCTTAAAAAGCTTGTAACTTAAGCCTATATCGAGGCAATCCACACAGCATACACATATGCCAATATGATCCTGATCAATTGCAGTTCTAAATAACAATAGGAAGATACAAGTAAAACAACATCAAGTGAATTTATAATTCAATCTATATTTATAACATATGACTCCAATTTTACATTTTAAAAAAAGGTGCCTATTTCTTTGAATAACCATTGTGATTGTTACCTTCTTGTAATTTTAAAAGCTCAAAACTAATAAAATCTCTATCAAACCATAAAATCAACATAATCTAGTTTGATATTAAAAGTGGTATGTAATTATATAATGAGTTAGCCACATTATATCACCTTCAAGTAGTCTAGTGAAATGAACATTTGCTTATTATGCAATAACTTTCAGAAATGGTTTATCTAATGAAAACAACCAGAAATTCTTTTATTATTGTTTTCATTTTTTTTCCAGATATTTTGCATTACTTTCTTTGTTATTCTTTAGCCTTCTCCTCGCGCCACCGCTATAACCTCTATAACTATAAATTGTATTAGTAACCTTCAATTGATTACCTAAAATTAGATAATAGTATTAAGTGCTTTTTCAATAGATTAATTTATTTACTATGTAAGATCACAATAATTTAATGGTTATTTAAGCGTAGTGAAAACGTAATGGTTGTTAAATTTACACTTGTTATTATTATTATTACTACTAATTAGGATCTGTGTATCTATGCGTGTGCAGTTGTAATCATACGTTCCATCTTAGCTTTATCATCATTTGTTATATTTTGTCTGTTAGTGTTCTTCTTTCATAATAATAATAATAATAATAATAATAATAATAATAATAATAATAAATATTGGTATTATTGTGAAATTATTTCTATTAATAGAGAATACTCCAGTTCGTATTATTACAGTTATCGTCATCGTCGTCATCATCATCGTCATCAAGAGTAGCAGCAGCAGCAGCAGTAATGTGATCACTAACCTACTGACAACCGTAACCGACATTTCTGAAAATTTTCTATGTACACAAGCACACACGGGAAATAATGTACAACTTTAATTTTGGGTTATTTCCCCCCTTATGTGCCTAATATTTTAATATCAAATATGAATTATGATAAATAAAATTACTAATAACTAGTTTTGTCGAAAGGTAAGTTTTTTTTTACCGCTGATGATTAACGTCACTTCTATTTTTCTTGTATTAACTGCCAACTTATGGTTTATATAACTAAATAGACGTTGATGGTTTATTTCGTAGATTGTACTTAAAGGGAAATAGTTTATAACTGATGTATACAACAAGAGTTTAGCTTAACTAAACAGTGAATTAGTACAATTTGTTTGTAAAATAGAATATTTATCACATCAATAATTTACAACTGAATCAGTTGTAGATAAAGTGTTTCAAATGTATTAAAAATAGAACATAAAGTAAAGTTCCATTCAGCTTTTTAGTGAGTCATTCAGCTACAACGTAGGACCAGGCACATATATGCATCAGTCCAAGTTGCCATAACATAGGAAGATGAACACCGGATTCATAGAAAAAGTTAATTCAATGGTGTTAATTTTTAGTGAAGCTATAATTTGTGAAGGTATTTCAACAGTATTAAAGTGATCTTAAGAGTGATCATCTATTTGACAAACTGACAAAGAGTTTGTAAGTTAGGATTAAGATTTGAAGTTAGATGTCGGGGTTAGGTATTAAAGTAAGGTTTATCATCATGAACTGATATAAGTTATAATTCCAAAATGTTACTTAACTCTATGAAACAATAGATTTCGCACCAAAAATCCCTAACTTGTTATCCTTAAAAGCTATGTTTTTCACTTATTTCCTTCCTCTTATTAAAGATTTAAGAATCATCAAATGAATATTTATATATGAGATATGTCAGTGAAAGAAAAAGGCTTCGACAGTTTGCTCCACCCAACATCCAATAGTCACATTAAAGTAAATACTTAAATACAAGATTAAATGTTTAATAGATTTCGATCGTCATTACTCATTAACATGAAAGTTGTATGAATCATAGCTTCATACAAGATGATTCTCATTATTTATTTTTCATCTGTAGTCTAACAGAAAATGATTATCAGTAAATTTTAATGATCGTTTACCGGTGTATGTAATTTAATTCCCAATGATATAGAATAGATGGAATACGGTTAGCAGTAGAATTCAGGCTGCGTGTTTTATCCTGTTTGGGTCTCATCAGCTGGATGCACTTACACCCCAGAATTTTAAGTCAGAATGACACCGTTGGCTTCGAACTCCATCGAGTTATCCATTTAGCCACCGAGTCCAGACAACAGATTACTTATGCAATGGGTATGAATTTTAGTTGAATTTGCAATGACTTGGATTATCCTGTTGTTGATATTTTGATTTATCAGTCTTGGTTGACATATAAGGATTACTTCTATATAGTTATTATGATACAAGTTAGTATAGAATAGATGGAATGGGGCTAATTGGATAACGCAGTGGCGTTTGAAGTGAATGTTAATTGGTTCAAGTTCCGGAGTGGCTGCATACCATCTTATCTATAATAACTTGTGTCATAATACCTCTATAGAAGTAATCCTTATAAGTCAATCAAGATTGGTCGAATTTCAATCAAAATATCAACTATGGGATAATCCAGATCACTTTAAATTTAATAAGATCTTAATAAATCACAAAGGAATTAGAATGGATTTTAAACTAGTTAACAATGTAAATAAAAGCTTTAAATTTATTGATGCCTATATGAAACATGATTTTAATGTTACTAGTAAAGTATAACTTATTTTGCATGGTGAAATATAATGTATAAGTATCCTAATTAATTTAGAGACCTGGAATATTTTTATGCATTTGACATAAATATCTAATACTTGGTTGGGGTTCGCGTGTCTATCATAACCAATGGTTGGAGACTCTTGGTGACATGGCTCAGAATCAATCATAATGTCGTAGACGAATATACTCACTGTCTTCCCTTAATCTATGAGATTAAAATCGCTCCATATATTTCTTTCTACGAACTAATTCTTTCTTCCTGTACTATATCCTTATATGCAATCTTTCTTTTATATATTACCACCATTGAATTAACTACTTCTATGAATTCGGTGTTCATCTTGTTGTGCTAATGAGGTATGGCAACTTGGACGGATGCACATATGTGCCTGGTCCTACGTTGTAGCTGACTGACTGTTTGCATTTCATTATTAAACAAACTAAAGAATGCTAATATGCATGTCATTTAAACATTAATGCCTTTTATTTAGTCAGGTTTTCAAGCAATACATTTAAAGTATATACATTCTTATCATGTTCATAATTATATATTGGATAAAGAACAAGTTTACCGACTTATCATTGAAATATTTAATATCATGATCATGATATCATCATCATTTGTATTCGTATCTTTGCTGTTCAGTTCATTTCTGTCTAATTTAATTAATTAATTTCTCATATTAATGGAACAATCATTTTAAGTTATAATGGAGCTTCATATAAAAGTAATCCATAATGGGAATAAAACAATTGGTCTAAATCTATGCTAATAGATGTCAACCTTCATAGTTCATTTCAATGTGATAGTTATATTTTTATTTTATTTAAATGGTTAGACATATGGAGTGCTCTGAGACTAAATTCAACACAATAGCTCAGTTTCATATCTAAATATTCTGTTCACGTAAATTTAGAGTTAAATATCATTTCTAATTTTTTTGTCACTTCCATTGTTGTTGTACTGAATTTCTTGAAGTTAAACTGATGAGACTATAATTTATGGACGACCTTTGAGCGACGCTGTAGTGACCTTGAGAGTGGACACCTACTGATTAGGACTAAATGAGGGTTATGAAGCAGTTAGAATTCTCATTCACACTTGATGGTTAAAGTTAAAAAGTCGATTTAGGGTTTTCATCACGAGCTGACATCAGCTATAATGCTAAAACTCTATTTAGCCAAATGTATGGATGAATTTCACGCCAAAATTCATGACTCATTATCTTATATCTGACTGGTTCGTCCATAAATCATAGTCTCGCCGTTAAACTCCCATTACAACAGATATTATTATTTCTCTACCATTTATTTCATTTCGTCAGATCATTGATTAAAGTCAGATAAGTTGGAATAATTCACATTTGTATCAAGATAAACACTTTAAGAAGAATCGAATGAGGTGAGTTATATCAGTAAAACAAATAAGAATGTTAATCACTGTAATTCTCATTAATTTTTTCATCATTTCAACAAGTGATCTTTCAAGTACAATTAAGTAAGATGCTCTTCATCAAAATTTAACTAATCAACACTAGTACCGTGAATTGAAGAAGACACTATTGAATCAGTGTAAAACTGTTGATTTTGAAGCACTTGCTTATTTGACCTTAACTGGTCTTTATAATCTTAGTAATGTCATAACAATTATATCTGGGAGAAGATTGTTTGAACTTTCTTCTACAAATACATTATAGTGTTTTTCAAAACAAATTCATCTATCCCATCACATCATCGAAATATATATAGTATTACAAAGCAGAAATAAAGTATATTAATTTATAATTACTGAATATATGTAATTCATACTCTGTAACGTTTGTTCTAATCTTTATTGTGTAGTATAGCACATAGGTTCAATATACAATAAAATGCGATTCTATTGAAAACAAACTACAATGAGGAATATAGAAACTTATTAGTTGAATTCATGAGTTGATCTAAGCTAGACCCCCATGGAAAACCCAGAAGCCATTAGATGACTGTCTCGTTCTAGTATGTGACTCAGAAGTGCATATCCACGATTCCCCTTGCGGCATTCAAGACCAGAATCTTCGGTCTCAGGTATGAACACTTAAACTTTAGACCACTAAGCCAGTATCCGACTCTGTTAATGTCTAACTTCAATTAATCCACAAAATTACTTCACCGTCAATCACTGTCTTCAGTGAGTAACTATCCCACAACAGACACGATTAAACTTCACTGATCATAGCTTCTTTCAAAAACTGACTCATGAATTCAACTATTGAATTACTACAATCTCCAAAAAAGCCCCCCTTTCTAATAAAGATTATAGACATGAGTTATCAAGATATAGTTGATGGGAGGAAAATTCTGTCTACATAACCAATATCGATAGAATTATTTCTTATAGTAAGTTATCATCTATTAAAATTGTATAAGTATTTTCTTTACTTCAATATACTATTTATAGTAACTGACCATAAATTTTTATTTTGTCTAAATATCCATTATATGATGTGATTTATTTTATTCTTGAAATAAATAAATAAAATAAAAGGGTATTTGACTGAAGATTCTTCACCTAATGATCATAGTGATGATGGTGATGATTTTAAGGCTTTCTAAATCGACCACCAGTGTAATATTTCCGTTAGTTGAAAGATTTATGATGTTTCAACTATTTTTTGGGAGGTGGGAGTCTTTTTATTTTTGTTGTTGTTGTTGCTGTTTAAACTGTAACATAAGAAACATAAAAATCCCAGTTGAACAAAAAAAATCTATCATAGTTGACCTAGTTAGTTTTAAAGATAAATGTTTATTACACTTTGTAAGTGAAAGTATAAAACTATATATATATAAATATAGATATAGATATTTCATTGTTATTTATTGATGCCTATAAAACTGTCATGTTTATTTTATGTAAAAAGAAAATTGGTTCATTATTGCGGCTAAGAGAAGTTGTTTTATGTGAAAAGGATAATATTAATATTATTAATAATAGTAATGTACTATATATTGAAGATTGAAAATATTTTAGAGGGATCAAACTTGTTATATGTTAAGATTGACACTAATTGTTGGTGAAAATCAATGTTAAAAGTTACATAACAGTGTTTGTTCATTTTGTTATTATCAAGTGGATTGAATAGAAATTGATATTTTACTCAGTTATTATTCTCATTAGTGACTGGCTTCAAGAGGTATTTCCTGGAGTTCTAGTGAGAAGCATTGACCAGTACAGTTCAACCGGGTTATTTGTGAGACAGTAACCCACTGAAGACAATGGTGGACGGTGGTTGAACTTAGACATTAATACAATTGGATGCTGACTCAGTGGTGTAGAGGTTAAGCGCTGTTGAGGAGTCCCATATTAGGACGAAACGGTCGTCCAGTGCTTCCAGGTTTTTCATGGTGGTCTAGCTACTATTTACTCATGATCTCAACTATTAAAATTACTATAGTATCCGCAAATCCCACACAATATTACCACACGGGATTAAGATTATCAAAACAAATTTCAGAGTAATTGATGTAGTAACACTACTATTAATAGTATTGGACATTAGATATAAACAGTGTGATGAAAGGGAAAAAGAACGAATTGACGCAATGAATAAAGTAAATAAATGATTTTAAAACTCAGGTTCTAAGAGAAGCTAAAGAGCGAATATATCTGTGTCATTGTGACTGATTCTGAGTAACACATCACGATGTCTCAAAATATTGGTAGTGGCAGACAAATAGATTCTAACCAAGTAGTCTGAATCCGTTAGGATTGTTCAGTTTATTAATCAACATCTCCATGTACTGATGCTCTGTCTTGGTTTGAAAGCCGATAAATTTTCTCCAATCTATTTCTAAACTGATGAATTTCAGCTACACAAACCAATGAATGTTTACCATTTCACCAATCAGTTTTCTAATTATACCTAGTACCTTAAGTTCAACTTTATCATTGCTCACTCAACGATCTCAACACATAATAGCAATAAATCCAAGACCTCTATAAGGAAATATTAATAACTTATTTGCGAAGCTACGTTATAAAAATTGAAATAGACTGAACCACTGAGAAGTGAACTCATTCTCCATTTGTCACACATTTATCACACTTAAAACAATAGATAACTCAAGTTGTCAAACACAAACCAACTTTATCAAACACTAATCCATTAATGATAATAAAAGTCCCTGTTTAAATCGATCGATCATCACTATAGAAACACAAACTAATATTTTTAATGAATAAAATCAGTAAAATATCCATTAAACATTATAATAGTTATGCATAAAATATTCGATTAATAAATTAAACGTTTATTTGTCTCAAATTAAAAAGAGAGAAAGGAAATAACAATCAAAAATCTTAGTTTCTCCAAACAAAAACAAACAAAAGGTAAACATAAAGAAGAAAGAACAAACAACAAATTATGAATATGGAGAATAATATCAAAGATGACAATGACGATGATGATGATGAAGAAGAAGATGAAGATAGTGTTCCTTGAATGTATACATGATTGACATTTACCAAACTCATAAACTATAATTATTTACTTATTAATAAATCATTTACCTTTAATAAATTAATGATTAATTCATGTGTTCATTTGTAATGTAAGCTATTAATAGGTAAATAATATCGGGTTTTTATTATTATTTTTTTGGTTGAGATAACTAACATGTGCTCACTAGTGACTAGCTTCGTGAGGGAATTCTCGGAGTTCTAGTGAGAAGTCGTGACCAGTGGAGATAATCCGTGTCGGGTAGAGACAGGTATCTACCTCAGTACAATGGAAGTTGGTCGCGCAATTTCGTGGATTGGTTGATGTTAGACACTAACACCATTGGATGCCGGCTCAGTGGCCTAATGGTTAAGTGCTCAGGCGCGAAGCCAGTAGGTCCTGGGTTCGAATCCCGCTCACGGAATCGTGGATGCGCACCGCTGAGGAGTCCCATACTAGGACGAAACGGCCGTCCAGTGCTTCCAGGTTTCCAACGGTGGTCTAACATCAATTGATTCATGATCTCAACCAAAAACTTAACAATCTCCACAACCCCCATACTGATATTATTTTTTTGTATATAATAATAAATAGTGGTAATCTCAGTGTTTACAATTATTATCAATGGTGTGTTGTGTTAGGGAACACGCACACACACACACACGTACGAAAAACACACAGTCTTCATTGTTGATTACACAAACTACTATTTTTAATTATTATTAATGTGAATATCATCAAAGATTTAGATACTTGATAATGGTTTATTATAAAATATATACAATTCAATCGAAAAGACTATAATCAATTATAAATAAGTGTGTACATTAGATTCAGCTACATTTTATATGATATCTGTCTTAATATAGTTTATAATTGCAATGCAAAAGATACATGTATGAATATGAATTTAAACATAAATCAGATATGATGAGAATGGGGTTTGTGGAGATTGTAATAATAGTTGAATTAGTTGAATTCATGAGATGATCACAAAAAATCATTGATCAATTAAAGTTAGACAACAACACTATTGGATGCCATTTCAGTGGTGTAGAAGTTAAGTGTTCACGCGAGAGATCGAATGTCTTGATTTCGAGTCTTGCATAGTACATACATACTGATGAGTAGTCCCATACTAGGAAGAGATGGCCATCCAATGCTTCAAGGTTTTGAATGGTGATCTAACTTACATTGACTCATGAATTTAATTATCATAAACCAGACAAACTTTTTTCTTAATCATTCTCCTTGATTTTTTTGTTTTAAAGAAATTTAACTGAATAATAATATTTACAATGAATTATAATAATTTTAAGTTTTGATAAACTTATTCATATGTACTTGCGTATGAGCCGTACTCTAAGTATGAAGGCTAGTGATACTATTCGGTAACTCCAAACAAAGCAGGTGAAATAATAAAACCGACTAATAAATATACTGGTCTGGGGATTTGTGGAGATGGTAGTATTTTCATAATTGAATTTACGAGTCAATCTTAGCTGGACCACCATTCAAAGCCTGGACGCACTGCATGACCGTTTCGTTCTACTACGAGACTACTCAGAGGAGTACACTCACGATCTCACACGTGGCACTCGAATGTAAGACCTTCAGTCTCCTGCGCGAATGTTTAATCTTCAAGTCTCATGCGTGGGATCGTGGATGTACACTGTTGAGAAGTCCCATACTGGATATGTCGCTCAATTTGGTGGGTTAGTTCAAGTTAGACATTGTCGCCATTGAATGCCGGCCAGCGCGATGGTCTAGATGTTAAGCACTCATGCGCGATACCGATAGGTCGTGGATTGGAATCTCGCAAAGGTGGAATCGTGGATGCGGACTGCTGAAGAGTCCCAGACTAGGACGAAACGGTCGTCCAGTTCTTCTAGGTTTTTCAATGGTGGTCTAGTTTCAAATGACTCATGATCTCAACCACTGAAATTACTATAATATCCACAAAAACCCCTTTCTGAAAATATTAACTCTAGAAATGAATAAAACAATCACTTTTTCTATTTCTTTCTTCTTAAACAAATGAGTACATAAAAAACAATGAATTAAAATAAATTGAAATTGGAAAATAATTAACCTATGATTACTGATCGGACTAGAAGTTTGATATGTGATGTATGTAATCTAGTTATTTTCGACATGTTGTTCAGAACTTGTGAAATATTGACTTGTGAGGAGTGAGCTGATTTTCGTTCTAATCGAGGATATATTGAACATATCTTCATCCTCTGTCAAATGTCAGAATACTGCCATAATTATTACAGACTGAGTCGTTATATTTCTTGATATCACAGTGGCCTATAATTCGTTAGATAATAGAGTTCTATGGGATTGTCTGTTGAAAGATTGTTTGTCTGAGAAGTTTTTTAACATCTTAAAACTTCAAATACAAATACGTCGATGAGGGCAAGGAAGTGCAACAACTTCTCTATTGTGTCATATTATTAGTGGGGTTAATTAGGGTTTCCTAATCTCACGATTCCTCTTTAAATTTACTATCGAGAGTATTCTGGATACAGATATGGAGTAAATGGCAATAATCTGCATCTGTGCACTGTAGAGAAACTTTAGAGTATTAAGTGTCCAGATAATTTTGGCCTACCAGGCAATTAGCTATGCAGTCAATATTTAAACAGTTGGTCACTGTTCGTATAAGTGACATGCACTCATTACAAAGTACTTTTGTAAGACAGGAAAGAGCATTTGCACTTACTCTTGTCAATGAGCCGTTAGAAGTAGTCAAAAGTTTCGTATATCTGTAAAGTAATGTGGGTGCTGGTAGTACCTTAACAGATTAGACGAATCTATGTATAGTGAAACCCAAAGAGAACATGAGAATATGGGGTAACTTTGGGACAGATGTTATATTAATCTGACTGTTTAAAAATTCGGGTTTACAAGGCGTCGATGAGCCTTTTTTTATGCCTGTGAAAATTAACCTCTCCTAGTTAAGGAAGTTAGACGATTCTATCTACCCTAAAAACAACAGTATTACTCATCATGACTCCAAGTAAATGGGCTTCTGACGATCATTTGTAAATGAAAAATTATTAGCTTGGGATCTATGATCACTTAATATTAGATGGTGATAAAAAATGAAATTCAAAATTTTATGCTAAATCATTTAAATATATGTCGGTGTAGGTTTGCTTGATTTTACTGAGATCATGAATCAAAGTTAACAACCATTGGAAACCTGGAAGCATTAAATGTCCGTTTTGTTCTAGTATGTGACTCTTCAGAAGTGCATATCCATAACCCCTCACGTGACGATCAAACCCAGGACCGTCAGTCTCGTGCCTGAACGCTTAACCTCTATACCAATAGGCTAGTAACTACTATATATATACAATAATAACGATATAAAGACTAGTGATATGCTTAGAAACATATTATTCAAAGTTTTACCGAAAATTTAAGTGTTAGAACTTAGCTGATTGATAATATTGCAAAAGAATAGTACAACACTGTAATCTAGAAACCAAATTTCAGACATGATAGGATAGACATACATCTGGAGTCCTTCGAATTTTTAGTTTCTTAATTCATGATATCTGATTCAATATTTTTTTGACACAATCTATATTTATTGATCGAATTGTTTTTTGTTGTACAAATGACATGACTATTATTCCACTTTTGTGATATCTATTTATGGATAGCAAAGATCCTTATAGAAGAATATCTAAGAATGTATTTGTTAAATATTATAATGAATCCAATAGATAGAGTGATTTGTGTCACAGTGGTGTATCAGAAGAAAGTCTACATACCTGTTTCCACCGATCTTATTTCATACAAACTAGCTCATACTTTCTGTGAGTGTGCTGATTAAAAACTTTTAAGTAAATGACTAACAACCAACGTTATATAAAACAATTGGAAGCAGAAATATGACATATTACAGCAATGTAAAACATTCTGAAATGCATAGTCTTGAATTGAAGTGAATACTATATGTTAAGTAAAACAGATTTAAAACGTCAACTTCAATAAGCAAAAGTTATCTTTCTCTATTTTTGTAAGGATGAAGTATAATTAGAAATGTAAGGTTTTATACAAGTAAAATGAGATTATTTGATACTCAAAGAAACTGAATATTTATGATAAGTTTGTTTATTCAGACTGTTATTCATAAACTAAATATACACTTTGATTGACAATGAAAATGTTAAACACTTTTAAAAGACCTACTTATTTAAGAAATGAATATGATTTGAAAAGTTCATCACATGATAGGATGATCCATCTTACTTATTTACAAATCGATACCAGATCGGTTGATAAATATTTTCAGTGATGAATGTAAATAATAGACGAAGTCATAATCTGTCTTTTACAACTGCTATATTTGTTAACATCAATAGAAAATAATTCATATAGCATTAGCGATGTTTGTTTGCGTGTGTGTGAAAATTCCATAATGCTGTTAGTGTACAATATCAGCAGCAAATTAGGTGAGATGAATTTCATCTGAAGTACCATTTTCATGAACGTTGTAAGAATTATCTTTATCATTCATGAAAATTGTATCCATAAAGTTTCATCTATTGTAAGGGAGGATAAGAAACGAAGATCTGGAGCTGAAGCCGGATTAATAGATATAGAGAGATCCCCAGGGGTAGTTGGCAAACTCTGATTCCAGAACCGTGGTATTCGCCAAATTCAAAAACCTGTAGGAACGAATGGTGTGAGTACCAATATTTATTAATCAGGTACGAATAAAGGCCAACCCTTGACATTACTCTACTGAGTTGCAAAATCGATTTCCATTTTAAGGGGCTTTAGCAGTCAGTCTCTAAAGAAACCACTTACTTCGCCTAAACTCGTGATTAGTGTCATGGCCTACACAAATTTTTATGTAGCATATAATATTTTTAGTGTCCAGCTGTACTAAATTTCATAAGTTAAACAAAAATCGATTATTTTGGTTCTCAAATATTGTATGATTATGACTAAAATTTACACTTAATTGTGTTACAATGATTAATTCTAAAATATATTGAACATACTAAAAGTTATCAAACTTACTTTTGTCATTAATTGTGGATCAGTGAAATCCGGATTAAGATATGTATTAGTTGGATCATCACATGATTCTGACATACCGGAAATAGATGATACATGACCATCGGTTGAAGATAAACGAGGTGAACTTTGTCTTGATTTACATTGTTGTGAATCAGACATTTTAATAGACGATCCCTGTGATGAATTTAACAAATGTTTCCTCATTTCATTAGTTGTTGATGGTGATTGATTTGGACTGTCGAATCTTGGATGACGTATTCGCATAATTTAAATCAAACGCTTCCTTTTTTTTGAGAAAAATTATTATAATCCGTATAAAGTTAATATTTCTGTTATTAAAATATGAATTGTTATATTTATGAACGTAATATAACGTCAGTTGTCGTTTTAAAGACTCAAATTTTTCTCAATGTACTGAAATATTCATTATTCAACAATATAAGCCAATATCAACCAATAACAGGTTGACTATGTTATAAATCATATTTTACTGCATTCTAATTGGACAATATTATGAACCAATCAAATTGAAGTATTTGAAGATCATATGAATCAGATGTGTTGTATTAGTTTATTAAAATCTTAGCCATATGAACCGATTATTATTATTATTATTATTATTATTATTATTATTATTATTATTATCATTATTATTATTATTATTACTTGAGATTTACACAATGAGTTAAGATAAAGAGGATTAACTTTAACATTATTAATATTTTATTTACACTTTCTTTTACGACTTTTGATGAAAAGTACAGTTCGATAATAATAATTCAGACTAAAAAATTGACATTCATTTTTTTTCTACACAGAATTAAGTAATGAATTGTAATTTAGTAATTAAATAGAAATTACTTAACAATAGCACTATGACAATGTCAATTATACAACAGTTTGAAATATTCCTTAAAGAAGCACTCGAACCATACCCTGAAATGCTTTAAGTAATCAAATATTATGTACATAAAAAATCTAGATATTAAGTAAAGATAAGTGACTGAAAATATTGTAAGACTGAGAATAGGAATGTAACTTGTCAGATATATAGTAGTATTTGAGCTAGTTAAATTCGCTTGGACTCTTTCTTAAACAATTGCTTGTTCTGATTCTGTATATAGGTTTGGTAACTCCACCTCGTAAAAAAAAGTAATTTACTACAAAATCATAAACCATAAACTTTGCTTTGAGAGTTGAAGAATCTTTATATAGAAGAGTTTTGAGATTTATTGATAGAAACTAAGGAAAGACACTCAGGATGACAGCAGTAGATAATAAATAAAAATTGTTCTATGAAACTACGGGTAACTTGATTCATTGTAATTTCTTTAATGATGGCTATTAATTCTAGAATGCTTTGTATTTTCATTTAGTATAAATCAATGATGTTCAAGATTACCTTTCTTATTTTTAACTTAAACTTTAATTAACTGTTCCAAAATCAATGAACATTTACACTGTGCTCAACAGAAATTCATTTTATTCAGTATGTATACAGATCTATCTATATATTAAGGTACATTTTTTTGGGTGAATTATTCGTTGTCATTACTACGCTATTTATATGCCTTAAATACTACAAATATTTAGTCTGAACCGTCTATCACGTAAAATTTACCATATTCGGCTTGAGAAGCCATGATGAATTGAGTATCTTCAAGTGTAAGTATTACATGTTGGGTTCATTGAATTGTTGATCAATATATATTGCAAACAAACAGACAGAAGCTGTTATAAATGGAGCTGAAACATATCAATGGTTAAGAAGATATCGAGAGAAGAACATGGAAGGTAATTGTACAATAGCATGTACTGATTTAAGTTGGAGTTGTATACCATCAGATTTCGACTGATTGGTCTGGAGGTTAGTTAGTCACGAGTGAGACCGAGAGTCAAGGGTTTAACTCCTTCACATAAGTTCGTGGATGCTTACTGATGGGAATTCCTATGATAGAACGATAAGTCTGTCCATTGCTTCCGGAGTTTTAATAATTGTCTAACTTACATCGGCTCGTAGTAGTATCAATACATCATATTAAGTTGCACAGAATAAACTGACAGGATAATCAAAAAATTTCGAGTGAATGAGAAATAAAATTAGTAGACAGAAAAAATAAACGTAAGAAAGAATGCTCAATCTTTAGGAATGATAAATTTAAGGAAATTTGCATGATTTTAATCTAAAACTTTTAAGAAGCTTGAACCGACAAACATTTCATGCTCAATTAAACTCAGAGTATATAGACAATGCAATTAAGATGACATTTGTCTGAAAGCCAACATATAAAAATTTTCCAAATTCGACTGACTAAAAATCTAGTGTGACCATTATTTAGTATCAAGTGCTCTCTAATGAGAATTTACTGAGTCTACTAAGAAGAAAATATAAACCGATAAATTATTGACTGATGCCTAAGTCTTATCATGCACTTCGCAAGATCTCAAGATTTTGGGCTTGAAATTTCATACCAGTAATAAGTTTGAAAATACAAAATAAAAACCATTCACCGTTGTTTGCTTTTCAGTGATACCCCAGTAAGTTTCAGTCTCATATATTACTAATATTCAAAATAAACAGACTTTCAGTTGATAATCCTAAATTTTATTTACATACACTCAAGAGGATCAAATTTTGTCCTATCTTAACCTAGATGTAAAATTTTTTATTATAATGAAAGTTGAACTTATACACCATCAAATCTCGAGTAATTGGTCTAAAGGTTAATTAGTCGTGACCGAGATCTAGAGCCATGAGTTTAACTCCCTCATGTAAGTTCATGAATGCTTACTATATACCAATATCAACGATTATTTGCATACAAAACATTGTTTCAAAGTAATAAATTACACTATTTAATCTATACAAAATATTATAGTAGTCAAGGCATGGAAATCATCACTTACAACATTGTCTTTAATAGTCATCTATGAATTTATCAAAGTAATAAGCTTATAAAGTGGAAGTGATTACAGCATGTTATTATTAGTTGAAAATTGAAGGTTAATAATTTATCGATGCCATTATTATTATTAAGCATCTATTTACTTTGCTAAAGCAATAGATATATTCTGAAGACGTGGGGAAATAACAAAACAAGCAGAAAGAAATATTCTTCTTCTTGTTTTAATCATTGAAGGTATGAAAATTTATGATTCATACATATTGAACTTTTCAGTATTAATTTTTATCAGATTAAAATTTTTTATCTCTCTCAGTCTCTCTGTATGTCCCTCTCTTTCATTCATTCATTCATTCACTCACTCACTCACTCACTCAATCACTTTATTCCTAATCTCTTATTCCAATGTGTCTTATGCTACTCATATTTTTCATTAATTCTGTTGATTTCTTTACTTTGTATATAATGTACTCATGAAATAACAACACGTATATATGTATGTGTATGTGTTTTACGTTGTTTGTAGATTATGATATACATATACATAATGTGTACTATTTATTTAAGCATATATACACATTAAAACTGAAGTCCACATATCATTTTATGACAGACTGACAGTTTTTCTTTTGATCTAAGATGAATTTCTAAACGCCACGTTTCATATTTATTTACTATGACTTGTAATGTTCTTCTTTCATTCTAAAATGTCTATTGAGACAGTTTTGACAATTTGGTTAATAGAAAAATTAAATGATGTAGGTTAGTGCTTATGCCATGTGGTATATATATATATATATGTTTATCTTAAACTATATGTACAATCAACAGATTTCGGTCAAAACACGGTTTAGAAACTATGTTAGGATATTCAAACATAAAACATTAGGCAAAGATATGTATATATATATTGTTGGAAATACTTCAGTATTCTTTTCCATGAACGTGTATATTATCAGATCTAAACTTCAAATGGTATTTTCTAATACCTGTAAAAGATTCTAATAGATATTTTAAAAGAAATATAACATTAAATCAAATGATGATACCAGTTGTCATTTATTTGATTGAAGTATAATTTAATAAATAATAGAATTTTATAATATATAACATTTATGAAAGATAGAATTCATCATTGATAAATAGAATGTACAAATCACCGGCTTTCATATGCTTGTAAAATGTTAAAACTGAGTTTATTTATGGTACTGGAATGTATTTAGATATATGTGATATCTGTTAAAAGCAAACTCTTAAATGTTTCATATTTAGTTAGTATAGGGGATTTACAGTGATTGTTGAATTGCAGTTTAAATCACGAACTAATCTTATCTAGGTTATCATTGAAAATCTGGAAGTACTGGATGACTGTTTTGTTCTAGTACGGTGATTCTCAGAAGAGTGTATTCATGGTTCTGTACGTGGAGACTGAACCTAGGATATTCGTCCTCGCATAAGAATGCTTAAACTCTTGATAGTTTTCGAAATTATCGTGTAAAATAATACTAATGGTAATTTAAAGTGAAAGAATGCATAACGGGATGCATTCATTCAGTCTTCTTAAAATTAAAATTAATACTAAGACTACGTAGCAAATCGATATGAAGTTTGTATTATTCGATCTTGTTAACAAGGTGTATCTGTGGTTCTAACGAAACTAGATATAGCTCCTATAGAATTTATACATACTTGTATCACTGATTGTCATACACAGAAATGTTACCAATGAACTATTTTGATTACAATATACCTAAGATATTTAACTATCAGCTCTACTAGCATGTTATCAACCTCTCAGTACTAGCTGAATTAGGTCGATCTAATTTCAGTTCAGCAGTTAAATTTCAATATTTCTCAATGTAGTTAATAGAAGAAATTCAACCGTCAGTAGGTTTCACCCATGAACCTTTAACCAATACACCACTGAGCCGGTATCCAACGGTATTATTGTCTAGCTTCAACCAATCCACGACATTGCATGACTGTCCTCCAATGTCTTCAGTGAGTAACTGCCTCACACCAGACACAGTTGAACTGCATTGGTCAGGGTTTCTCACTACTATTCCAGGAAATCCATCTTGAAGGTAGTCACTAGTAATCACATCATAATTATCAGTATAGCGTTATGGAGATGGTTAAGCTTTTGATTGAAATCATGAGTGCATCAATGTTAAACCATCAAGGGATCGTGGATGCACACTTCTGAGGAATCCCATACTCGGACGAAACGGCTGTCCAATGCTTCCAAGTTTTCAATGATTGTCTAGAATTGACCAATTTATGTTCTCAATCAGAACTCAACAACCCTATACTTATTATATATATATATATATATATATATATATATATATATATATATATATATATGCGAGAAATGATTACTAGGTAGACAATGCCACTTTTAACCGATAAAAAAAATATAAACTAACATCAAAGTTAAGCGACGGTGATTATTTATCTGTATTTACTAAAAGTACACACACACACACACATAAATCAATGACCACAATTGGAAGACAAACTATTGAAAATTGAACTTAAGAACTTGTATATTTTGTTTTGATGATTATTTTTAATAAAAAAAGACTGACTTAAGTAAACCTATTTATCACTGTCACTGTGACAGCGATGATGATGATGATTATAAATTTGTGGTAATTGAATGATTATTTTGTTTGTTTTTTTTCCACCAAACAAAATACAATACATAGTCCACATATAAAAATAATAATAATATATTAGCTGAATACAAATAAATCAACTGATTGAACACAATTAATCACGATACATATATATGCATATATATATATATATACATCTAATCATACAACATCAGAAGTTTTACTGTCCTTATTATTACATACTTTTCAAACAGTTTAATAATACTACTTGTATACATATACTACTTACATTTATTTTTCTATCTATACCTATTTAGATAAATATATGTCTGTGTAAAAAAGAATCTGTAAGTACATGTTTGTATTAACAACAAAAAAAATTTTCTTTTTTCTTTTTTCTTTTTGTTTTGGAAAATCATGTAATTAATCATAGTTTTCTTTTTTATTTTTATAGTTAAATAGACATTTGATAAGTTGTTTGTTTGTTTGTTTTGTTCCAAAAAAAAATGAAAGAAATTAGGACAAATTATCTTCGCTACTCTATTTTTTTATATTTTTGTTGGCGTTTTTTTTTCACTAAAAACCGTGTATCATTAATTTCAAACTTTTCGCCATTGAATTAATCATGTTTCTACGTGCTTCTATGTTAAACAAATATACGTTTATATATATGTGCATCTATACAATTATCTCTTTTTTGGTATTATCATTGCTGCTGTTGTAGTAATAAATTGTCAATTAGAGATAAACTAAACGCTTTGATTAATAGAATACAATGTTTTCCCTCATTATAAAAAGTTAATATTTTAATAAGACTAGTTAATAAGTTTAACTTCAATTGATTACCGTGAAAAATCTGGAAGCATTGGACGGACATTTCGTTCTAGTATAGGACTCCTCAGCAACGCACATCCACGAGTACGCCAATCCACGAAATTCAGTCACTGTCCACCATGATCATCAATGAAATAATATCTCAAAACAGACCCGTTTGAACCCTACTCATCACGGTTTCTCACTAGAACTTCAGGAAATACCTCTTCAAGACCATTACTAGTGAACATAAGATGAATATAATGAGAGAAGGGTTTTGTAGAGAATTTATTAACTTTAATAGTTGAATTCATGAGTCATTTGAAGCTAGATCACCATAGAAAACCTGAAAGCATAGGACGGACATTTCGTCTAGTATGGGACTACTCAGCAATGCGCATCTACCATCCCGACTCGCGAGATTCCAACCTAGGATTTATCAGCCTCTCGTACGAGCGCTTAACATCTACATCATTGAGCTTTCATCCAACGGTGTTAATGTCTAACTTCAACCAATTTTTAATGTTAGAGTATTAGTCCCGTGAAGAAATATGCAAAAGGAATCAATGTGATGATGTGATTGAGAGGTTATGTAGTATGAATAGAATTAATGTTTTAGCATTGGATTATAATATAAATGTAGTGAAATGATTAAAATGTTCTCGTTATAATAATTGAGGATAATTAAAGATAATATAAGTGCAAAATTAAATAAAGTGATATCAGAAAAAATTCTAAATAAAATCATTGGGATGTGAGACATAGGCAAACTGAGAGGGGGATTACGAAAGGAAAAAATGATAAGATTAATGCCAAAGTAACGATAACGACAAAATGTACTTCTTATGTATGTACTATTTTGTCTTGATCTAATAGATGATAAGGGCTTCTATAATTTTAAGGAGATGAATACGAAGAAATCTAGGTAGATTTGTATGAATTGCATACACAACCTTAAAATCAAACCGTGAATCGGTAGAATGGTAAAAGTTAATTGGACGTTCAAAAATGAAAATTCTAACTGATCTCTTCTCACTCTTATAGAAACACACTGGGATATGTTCTCTTATTTGAGTTGAAAGCGAGCTCCGGTTACAACCTATGTATCTTGCTCCACGAGAGCAACTGAACCTATAAACGCGAATCAGAGCAACCAAATGGGGAAGATGATCATTTATGGATACAGAAAACAAGTTTCTACTAGTGAACGTTATTCGCAGTTTTGCCACCTATTGCTGCCGTTAACCGAATTTTTATTTAAATCAGATGTTCGATCACTTTTGAATTCCAGATTCATATAAAGTTATTCCTTCAAAACAGACATACTGGATTCTTTATCCCGAAAACTTTTTTAAAATATTTTCTATGAAGAGTCTTGAATAGTCGTTTTCTACCAGTTTTCCTGAGGAAAGTGAGTTCTTCGTCAATGCATTAATACTGTTCCGTCATATTGCCTGCCACCTGTGAATCGACATGAAAATTCACTTTATAATACTGTTTTTAAATCATTGAACTAAAATCGCATAAACTATAGGTGGCTAAAAGATTCTGTTTGTTAAATAATTACATAATAGTAGATATTAATTCTGATTGATATTACATATGTTAACATTTTTGTAAATTAGTATATTGATACATAGAATAATTGAAATTTGACCCTTAACAGAATTTATGTCACGTGTTTTGTCCAGTCCATGAATTGTTATTTAGATGTACTTAATGTACATGATGTCCACAAAATAATAGTCTAAACAGTTACAAATTATGTTAGAATATTGTTTATTATCTATTCGCGCGCGAGACTGATAGGTCACGGGTTATAATCTCACAAGGCGGCATCGTGGATGCGCACTGCTGAGGAGTCTCATGCTAAGACGAAATGGACGTCCACTTTTTCCATGATGGTCTAGCTTCAACTGACTCATGAATTTAACTATAAAATTACTAAATCCTCCCTTCTGATATCATTTTTTAGTGAAAATAGCGCTCATTTACTTAACCAATTATGTCAACCATTTTTCTTCATCAACAAAATCACTGAAATTATGAACAATTTCACACTGTTACTTCAAAATCACGAATCGATTTGATTACCTTGATGGATAACACTGATATTAGATTTGTGTTTATGAGTATAATGTATGGGTTTTGTTATATCGAAGCTCATATATGTAAATATTGGTTTATAAGTGTAAATTGCAAAACTTAAAGGAAAAAAAATTAGTTTTGGACTATCAAAAGAGTTAACTCAAGCTTTGTCAACTTATAGGTTTGTAAGTTTCATTAGATTAGTTTGAACTATTATGCAACATATTTCTTAGTAATTTCACTGAGGAGATTTTGAATTATTTCACTTCTAACTAATATCACTCATGATATCCGAAGCCACTTACAGACTAGAAAATTTCTAACTCACGAAAAAGTCACAAATCACGAATAAAAACCTAAGTCCTCATTTATTTTAATAATTGAGATCATGAGTTATTTGAAGCTAAACCATCATGGAAAACCTGAGATCACTGGAAGTCCGTTTCGTCCTATTATAGGACTCATCAGCAGTGCGCATCCACAATCCCACCTCGCGAGATTCCAATCCAGAACTTATCAGTCTTGCGTGTGAACCCATAGCCACTAAACCACTGAACCGGCATCCATTGGTGTTAATATCTAACTTCAACTGATAAACGAACTAGTATGATCGTATTATTTGAAAATTGTTTTTATGAATAGTAACAAATTTCAGAAAGCATAGAGTAGTTGTGTTTCAATGATAATGAAAAATCCGACAAAATCCTCCAAACTTTCTACATTAAAATTATTTATCGAACACTTAATACCGACTTATTTAAAATGAGTATCCTGGATACATAGTAGGTCATCAACTGTGAGGCAAATCATGTTTGAAAAGTATAGGTTCCTACTAATTATTTCGTATAATGTTTACACTGAATAATGAATCAAATAAAAAAAGGAAATGTGTTTACATTACTTTCAATTCAGTGGTTCAGGCTTAAGTAGGCTACATAACCACCAAACCTAAAAACTCCAAACTAGTTCTAGACAGGCACATGGGTGTACCAGAATATTCACTCTTTTTCAGGTTCTAGAACACAGACATACTTCTTTACTTTAATGTGGCTTTTCACACAGTTGGTCAACAGATTTTATGGCAATATCCAACTTTGAAAGATGTGCCAAAAAAATATTCTCTGTAAATGTTCCTTACTCAAACACTATCGATCGAATCATAGCTAATGACTCACTGTCGTTGAAGATAACTTTACCATGTGTCGTACATCAGGGATTTCCGATTTTACTCTTTTCAATTAACTTCATTTATAGGCATTCTTTTAAGCATATTACTTTCACTGAGTGACCAGTTTGAGGAAAAATGCAAGAATGTTCGATATGTACTTAATTCCTTCTACATGCAAAATGTTACTTCAGTACTATTAAGAGAGTTGACCACTTTACTTACTTTGGGAGTCATGTCAGCTTTAATAGGCTGGTGTACTATAAAATCTTGGCACAGAAGCCGAAAGCTTGGTTGGATTTTGTCAAATCACATCATTTATAACATTTGATAACCATAATACAAGCAAAACATTTCACTTCGCTTTACGTTATTGCTGTGAAACATGGTCTTTAGAAACGGAGGATATTTGTAAGTTATTTGCGTTTCATGAAAAGGAGATGGTTCAGACATGTATCACATATAACCCACAAACACCTGCCTCGTCTCATGATGCTTGTTGATGTGGCAGTAGGTTAGAAGAAAGCGGCAGACAATCGAACTAGAACGTGATATCAACCTTAAAGGTCATTAACTATTAAACTGAGTTATGTTTGTCTGCACAGATTAGCTGGTTGGGTGGTGCACATTTATCGAGACCAATGCTCAAAGATGGTACGCGGCATGGTCTGAAGTCGGTCACAATAACTTGGATTCATGCAATTTCCGACTTCTCTTAGATCACAGTTTTTTAAAATTCACTCATAATTCTTTACTGCATGAGTTCTTTGTTTCTTCGTTATTTTTAATGTCTAGTTACGCCTATTTACTACTACCACTGATAATGTTACTATTTATATTAATTTGTCATATATCCCGATAACTTTACATTTTATCGTTAATATAATGTAAGAAATTGAACAAATGTACGTATGTAACAAGTTCTATGTCGCTTATAACTAGATGATTATTCACAAATACTTTTCATGATTTTATCTCAAGGTTGATCCCTAATGTTCAGTATGTTGTACCTTCCAATTTTACTTCAAAATAAATACCAATCTGTGATAAAACTTAACTTATAAATTAAATTATTCTCTCAAAAACACCCTTTAAATAAATTTAGTTTCATTAACTAAGTTGTATTGATATCTTTAGCATTTTAATAGTTGAGTTCGTGAGTTAACTGAAACTAGAACACCATGGAAAACCTGGAAGCACTGGACGGCTGTTTCGTCCTAGTATAGTGGTCTAGCTTCAAATGACTCATGAATTCAACTATTAAAATTACTAAATTCTCTACAAAACCCTTCTCTCATTATATTCATCTTATGTTCACTAGTAATTGTCTTGAAGAGGTATTTCCTGAAGTTCTAGTGAGAAACCGTGATGAGTAGGATCCAACCGGGTCTGTTGTGAAATAGTAACTCACTGAAGACAATGGTAGACGTATTGAAGTTAAACATTAACAACATTCGATACCGATCAGCTCAGTGTGTAGATGTTAAGCGTTCGTGCGCGAAACTGATCGGTGCTGGGTTGGAATCTCGCGAAGCGGAATGGTGGATGCGTACTCCTAAGAAGTCCCACAGTATGATGGAACAGCCGTTCAGTACTTTCAGATTTTCCATAGTGATCTAGCTCCAATTTTCTCATGAATTCAATTATAAAATTACCAAAATCTCCACAAAATCCCTCTCTGATTATAAACTACAGTATTATTTGTAATCGATTTCTGATATGAGTAAACGTTGGAGATTTTTCTCTTTCTAATATAAAATTTAGTTTCAAAGATGATTTTTTATGTTTATAAGATCGTAAACTACCATAATTAGTAATAAACAATATTCATTTATTTTATTTTATAATAAAACAGTAAAACAAAATTAGCGTTGAAAAGATTTATTGAATCTTGAACGAAAAATAACTAAATAAATCAAATTTAAATAAATAACAAGCAAAAAAATTGGACGTCAACACAGTTAAAAGATCAATTCAAATTTTTTTAAACGGTTGAGATCATGAGCCAATTGAAGCTAGACCACCATGGAAAATCTGGAAGAACTGCACGGCCGTGTGGTCCTATTGTGGGACTCCTCAACGGTGCGCATTCACGATATCACCTCACGAGATTCCAACCCAACAATTATCAGTCTCGCACGTGAGCGCTCAACCTCTACACCATTGAGCCGGGCGGCATCAAATGGTGTTAATATCTAACTTCAACCAATCCAGTAAATTGAGCGACACATCCATCAATGTCTTCATTGAGGGTGCGCACTGCTGAGGAGGAGTCCCACAATAGGACGAAACGGTGGTCTAATGCTTCGAGGTTTCCCATGGTGGTCTGTCTTCAATTGACTCATGATCTCAACCATAGAAATTACTATAATATCCACAAAACCCCTTCTGATATAAATCAAATTTTTTTGTTTAAA
This sequence comes from Schistosoma margrebowiei, assembly GCA_944470205.2. Classification (NCBI taxonomy): domain Eukaryota; kingdom Metazoa; phylum Platyhelminthes; class Trematoda; order Strigeidida; family Schistosomatidae; genus Schistosoma; species Schistosoma margrebowiei. Next base: position 6,904,960 of record OX104024.1, read on the forward strand.
AAAAGAAACCACCCAAAAAAGTTTATGGATATTGGACTAGTCATAAATTTATTTATCCTTATTACTTACTGATGTAAAAACTAATAAATTTAGGTAAATTTAAGTTTCGATTAAATGTTTGATTGTTTTTTTAGAAAATCAGAGAGAAAAAATTTTTTTCATGTAGGTAAAGTATGTATCGGTATATGAGAATAATTATTTATGTAAGGAGGTGGGTGGGTAGGTAGGTAGGTAAGTAGGTATGAATGTTGCGGGAACTAGAACAGAACATAAGCAATTAAACAGTTATGAAGTGAACAATAAATAATGTTGGAAAACTATAGTTAAATTTAGAAATGATGAATGATATATTTATTTTAATAATGTAAAATTTAGTGCTTACAAATTATAATCAATTGTACTGTAGTGATCGAATAGTTAGGGTAGGGCAAGACTAATTTATTGTTTTATAGAGAATGTTTTCATGAAAATATGAAAATCATATATTAAACACTTTATTTGTACATTTTCCATTAGTTATCTTTCATAGACTATATTGTTCTTTTATTCCTGTTATTATTACAATCACTTTCTATTTACATTGTTGTGTTGGTTTAATTCGATTTACTTAACCTTCTGCTATCAGGCATTCCACTTCACATCGATGTTACATACATAACAATTCAGTGGTGTACTATTAACATCGTTTGAGAACTTTCTAGAGTTACTCCAAGTCCGAATTCAGGATAAATTAGGAGGGTCGGGCATGAAGTTACAAACCCCGTCATATAGAAAAGGAGGTTGATAAAAATATGCTAACCAGAAACACTCATTTCAGTCACATAAATTTTGCTACAGGAATCGGAAGCAGACATCAAAAGAATGAATACCACTTATCACTAACTGGAGAGGGAAACCCAGAATAGAATTGGTTGTAGATTGTTGAACGCTGTTCTATGTTCCATGTGGGGTAGCAGGTGTAAGTATGATAGCAAATAACGTGCATTATTATTATTTATAATCTGACCTTGAATGTTCTGTATAAGAATGCGAGAATATACTCAGTTATAAGTCAATTATATTACAAGTGTATATATACGTACCATTTATATAGACAGAAGTAAATCTAGACGTGATTATGTTTGTAACTATTAAATTCATTTTTGTGATGATTGACTTTACCACATCACGCAAACGAAACCAAATCTATTTTATTTTAATTATGAAGTCACGTGGGAGTTGATTATTTAGAGTATTGAAAATGTCTTACACATTCACACATCTATTGATGAAACTCACTTATTAACTGTGCATACTATTACAAAACAGTCTGATTACTTAATGAGCAGTGTATTCTAACTGTGAAACTATTATTCTTATATTAAATCATAACAGTGAATCAAGATAAGTTACTCATTTCCAAAGTTTGAAATCGATCTATTCTGATAATTTCTATTTCTATATAAAATTACAGTTATACTGAATGTTTTTCTCGTGTTAATCTCTCATCATGTATCTCACTAACCGTAGCTTGATAAATTGATGGATGTGATAATCGAGTTAGAAAAGGTGAACTTTAGTACTAACACACGAAAACTGATATCTCATATAATTGGTCCACTTTATGAATTTGAATGAAGTCAGAACAACAATAGAGATTTCAAATGTTGTTCTGACCTTATTCAAAATTCAGATTACAGATTATCATAAACATTCTTCTCTGAAATGAACATAATAATTACATTCCATTGTATATCAATCAAAAGAAGATTAACTAGATGACGGTTATAGAACAATGGGTTTTGAAAAGTTCAATTTCACTCATAACTACACTCATTAGTAATATTTACTGAATAGCTTGAAAACATTTACAGTAAATGACTCAATAAAACAATTCACTGTCTTTTTCAATCTATTTGACAGTAGTTGATAAAAAAGTGACACATATAAGTTAATTTTTACAAAAAGATTGCTAAAAGAAATACTTCTTTACTACTCTTTGTTACTCTACTCATGATCAACTTAATACAATGCAAATAACTTTATTTAATAAGTGCAAAATTTTTAGATAATTAAGTAATGAATTAACAATAAATAATGATCAGTATAGGGTTATGGAGGTTGTGGAGTTTAAATTAATATTATGAATGAATCAATGTTAGACTACCACTGAAAACCTGGACAGTCTCGAAATTTCGTGGATTGGTTACAATTCGAAATAAACATCATTGGATATCAGCTCAGTAATGTAGAGGTTGTCCTAGGTTCGAGTCCTGTATACAAGATCATAGACATGCACTGTTGAGGAGTCCTATATTAGGACGAAACGGTTGTCTAACACTTTCAAGTTTCCAATAATAATGTGTAACTGAGAAGATGGAAAGAAAAGTTAAAATTCGTTTGATTTACTCATTATAAGTTTTGTTCAACATTATTATCGTTTTGATTTAATGTAATGATTACTCAATGTAGTATTTATTATGTTTTCTCGTATGATATTTTATTCTGTATAATATACATTATTCTTATATTCCATTGACATGAACTATGCTCAGTCTGTGCTCTGTTATAAACTCTAATTATTTTTCATATATGTGAATTACATTCTAATTATCATTCAAAATGGGTATACAAATGAGAGTATTTTTGATTAGGGTCGCCGACACTGTCTGGAATAACATTCCTTTCACTAGTCTTCTGTTTTCTCATTACGACTTAGAAGGGTTCTAGCCTTCTAATGCTCAAGTTATATATGGTATATCAAGAATAAAAGTTCTAGATATAACACTAACAATAATCCATTCATCATATCAATTTGAACTTAATTTAATAATGATATTACTAAAACAAAACAAAACAAATCAATAAACTATGAGAAAAAATTAATAAAAAAAAAAGAACAATCCAAATTAAACCTTCATTTTGCTAAAATGAATCTGATCTAATGACATAATGTCATCATTTTGACATTGTATATAATTTTGATAATTGTCATTACTAAATAAGTATACACTATTGATATCACTTATTCACAAATACATCGAATATAGTTAGTGTGTAGATAAATGAATTCAATGAATGATATACTTATGTCAATCATGACTTAAAAGTCAAAGTACAATTGAAACATACATATGCACATATATATATCATATTAATTATTATATAAGTAGTACATGATATGACATATTTTTAAAAAATGATTGAATTTTTACCATAAATATTTTGTATTTGGATTGTCAGAAAATTAATTTTACCGCACTTTAGATTTTTTTGAAAAGAAAAACAACAACAACAACAACAACCACACAATAGTGACAGAAATAGTTGGCGGTGAAATTAATCGATGTGGGTTGTTTTTGTGTTGTTGTTTTTTTCTAGATTTAAAAGTCGCCATATTGATAAAATACTAAGAACCGAAATGATATATATATATATATATATATATATATATATATATATATATAAAGATTGACATACAATATGAGTCAGTTACATGTTTCATGTATAATCATAGAGATAAGTGTTTATTAGTTAAAAAGTTAAAAGTACGTGTATAAATACTTTAAAAAAAAAACTGAGATTAAAGTGATAGAACATTAACTTGACAATGAGTACAGTATATACTTTTAGTTAATATCTAATTTATCTTATGGTATATCAGATAAATATATCAGTTTGATTGATAATTGTAAGCGTAGACATTAAATCAGAAGGAGTTTTGTGAAGATTGTAGTAATCTCATTAGTTGAGATCATGAGATAGTAATTCACTGATGACAATGATGGATATGTCGCTCAATTTCGTGGATTAGTTAAAGTTAAACATTAACACCGTTGGATGACGGCTGGCTCAGTAGTTTAGTGGTTAGGCGTCCGCGCGTTAGACTGATAGGTTATGGGTTTGAATATCGCAAGTTGGGATAGTGGATGAGCACTGCTGAGGAGTCCCACAATAGGACAAAGCTGCCGTCCAATACCTCCAGATTTTTCATAATGATCTAACTTAAATTGACTTATGATTTCAACTATTGGAATTACTACAATCTCCACAAAACTTTATCCGATATTAAATTTATTTTTATCAAGATCAACTACAGTATACAGTTTCTGATATAACCTTGAAAATAATCTTGTAAATCCTGGGTTGGAAACTCATAAGGCGTGACAGTAGACGCGCATTACTGAGGAGTCTCACAATAGAACCAAATGGCCGTCCAATGCTCTCAGATTTTCCATAGTACTCTAGCTTCAATTGACTTATGATTTCAACTACTGAAAAATAAATTTAATTTACTATAAAAAATAACCTATCCATTATTCTATATTCTAACAAACATACACTAGTTCAATCATTCACTAAACTATATTCTCTTATATTTGCAAATCTTCTATCAACCAGTTATCTAATAGCTTAAACATTTTTTGGAAAATATCTCCAGTAAAAAACAAACAAACAAAGAAGGCATTTTACAATGTATTATTGATAGATTCTGTCGAACTCTTTCTTAATCATGTCAGTTAACCAGTACATAAGGATTAAACAGTAAGTTTATTATTATCAAAAAAAAGAAAGAAAAAAAAGAAAAAAGAAAAGAAAAGAAAGAAAAAAAGAGAACAGAAAATGTAACTTAATTTTGTCATAAATAGAAATAAAAAAAATTTTCATTCAAACAAAATCACTCATCAAATATGTATAAATTAATGAGTGAATTAATTAAAAATGATTTTGATCAAATCACACATACACACACACACAAAAACGAGAAAGAAAGAAAGAAACAACAAACAGATAAACGAACAAACAATAAATTTTAAAATTACTTGCAATCGTTTTACTATGACTATGAAGCCTAGTTTTAATATTTTTTTTTTAAGAAAAAAGGCAAAAGAAAAGAAAAACATTTCATGACAAATCAGTATATTTATATTATTTCTTTTTATTGATAATAGAATCTAATTACAAGAAGAAGAAGAAGAAAAAGGGGATAGATTTTTCAGACAATGTAACTAGTAAATCATAAATAAATAAATAAGTGAATGTTGAATAGTAGCATCGAACTTTATTGCTCACTCTCCCTCTCTTTCTCCCCTCCTCTCCTAAACTTACATACACATACACACAGACACTTTTTTGTTCACAGTGTACTTTTCTAACTGATACACATATATAAAGAGCTAATAGATATGCTCATAGTATTGAATAAAGTTAAATATTGAAGAAGAAAAAACCAGATTATAATCATATATATATACAGATGGCAGTAAAATGTTTGTCTATAGGTTTGACTGTTTGTTTCTGTATTTTGTATCCCCTTTTCTCTTTTATTTACAAATGATCATAAATCATTAGATTTTATTGATTTATTGCTTTTTGTGTGATTTTAAAATGAACAGTTTACATCACCGCATAATTGTTTGTCTGAAGACTATATACGTGTATATATGTGCATGTTCATTTGTAAGTAAAAGTAGGCGATAATGTCTACTACTAAAAAATAAACTGAATAATTTCATGTCTTTGATTGTACAACCGATTATGTGTATTTGTATGTTAGGCTGAAATTATTTACACTGGTCATGAACCGATTAGTATTAGGTCAGCATTGAAAACCTGGAAGCACTGAACGGCCATTTTGTACCAGTATGGGACTCATGAGTTCACATTTACTCACGGGGGGTGGAAGACCTTCGGTTTCACGCGAAACTTTAACGTCTAAACCACTGAGTTGGTATCAAATGGCGTCAATGTCTATTTTAAGTCAATCAACAATGTCACACGACTATGTTCCATTGTGTTTTGTGGGTAACTGCCTCACAGCCAACATGGTTAGACTCTACTGGTCATGGCTTTTCATTAGAACTCTGGGAAACCTTGTCTGTAGTGAGAACATAATTTTCAATTTGAAGTTGTGGAGATTGTTGAGTTTCATTGAAAGAGTCCCATACTAAGACGAAACGGCCGTCCAATGCTCTCAGGTTTTTTCAGTTGTACTATAACACTACTGGGTTCATGAATTCAATGAAGTTCAACAACCTCCCCAACCCAAAACTGAAAAAAATACGCGTATATTGTGGTTAACCGAATCAATTTTTAAGATTCCCTGTTCCGTTTGGGCAGCATCGTATTGATTAATTCGAATATTGAGTAATCTAGTTAGTATCATGCATCATGCAAATAATGTATCAAATTTATGACATTTTTATATGTAGTGTTTATTATAGATTGATCCCATTTGTCATACAACTGGAAACAGGGGAATACTAGAGGTACTTCGTTCTAATAGAGGACTTCACAGCAATGTGCACTCATAACCTCGTCAGAGATTGAATTTAAAATTTTCAGTTTATATAGAAAAAACCGTAGAATCACTTACTCAGGCTCCGGTGTTATTCTTCCAACTTCAGTCAACGACTTTGGTGACAACCGTTTAACTTGCGGCATGCCTGAACTCCTATGGTAAATTCGACGGAACGGCAACTTACAACAACGTTACAAAGTTGATAATTTACATGTTAATATGCTATCGTGAAGAATAAACTTTCTAGACATTTGTATATTCAGAAAAGACGACTAAAAAAAGCAAACAATAACAACTCTGGTTATATAGTAACATCCAATGACCTTCGGATGGATGATGGAATAGTCATACTAAAAGTGACGGTACCCAATCATACTATAGCAAATGTCATTGGAGGAATATGAATTTAAAGTGTTGATGAGATTATCTTTTGATGAAAAGACTGATATACAATGACCAATACTAGATAATCTAAGCTCTCCTTAGCAGATTTATTCATATATTCACTGGCATTTGATGAGAACCATTTTCCTGGATTTGTTTAAATCGACTAGATATCTTGTCATATGACCTTAGAACCTCTAATGGCAAGGGACAGATATTACGTGGTTGAAGATATACGATAGAAAACCCTGGATCTAGTTTTTGTGCTGTCCATACTCGCCATTGAGGCGTACCTGTAATCTTGATGGAATAGAAGCTCTAAGATCAACTAGGATTACTCAGTTCCATTAATCAATGATCAAATAATTATAAATATCTCAGTCTTACAGAAGGTTAGTCACGTTCCGTATACCTTTTTGGTTATGCCCCAAACTGCGATGCTGGACGACGTTGGTCCTAATTCACCAGGAAGCATCGGTTGCCTCAAGATTATTGGTACTCATAGCTGACGAGTGTCAGATAGCACAATAGTAAGACTCAGAGTTTCTAGTCCACTATATCCAACCACTTAAAAAACGCGGATCTTTTGATGAACGCAATAACTCTTAATTGTTGAATCAAAATTAAGCATTTCAGAGTTTATTCGTTAAAGAACATTAGTTCCATCTAAAGCATCCTTGTGATTATCAAATGATTTTGAATTGGTTTAAAAAAAGCTGATCAATCTCTTGTAGATTAGTGTGCATCACTATAACTTATTCGCTAAATTAAATTATTTGAAAATATCCTTATCTTATCAGTAAAATAATATATTATAATTTATATAATTAACTATTCAAGCTTGTTAACTCACATGTGGCATAGATCACCAACTTATTCTGTCTTGTCCCCTCCTTTATATTTGCTCTCAAGTACTATACATTCTTTAGATGTCTAACTCTGATGTCCCGTGTCTTTTGATTTTTGGTCTACCTCTTCTCTTTTCACATTAAGCTATTCAAATTGGGCCTTGGTTTGTGATGCAGTTTGATAATAATAGTGTACACTATGCACTACCAGTATCTCAATTTTCCCCTCAGCAGACAGCTCGTTTGTTCTCTGTCATAGTAGATTATCGCTGATGATCCCTGACCAATGACTCTAGAATATAACATTACTCCTGCCAGAATATATTTTAGTAATTTTTAAACTATGATGTAATTTTTTTCTGGTTTGTTGTTGATATTTCTTTGAGATATATTGATTTCCACAGGTTACTGCTTCTCATTAGAATTCCAGGAAATACCTGTTGAAGCCAGTCACTAGTGAGCATATGTTGATTATTATCAGGAGGGTTTTGTAGATATTACAGTAATTTCAATAGTTGAGATCATAAGTCAATTGAAGCTACACTACCATGGAAAACCTGGAAGTACTGGAAGTCCATTTCATCCTATTGTGGCACTCCTCAGCAGTGCGCATCCACGACCCCATCACTCATGATCTCAACTATTGAAATTACTACAATCTCCACAAAAACCCTTCTGATACTAATCAAAATATGCTCACTAGTGATAGGCTTCAAGAAGTATATCCTGGAATTCTAGTGAGAAGCAGTAACCAGTGGAGTTCAACCGCGTCATTTATGAGATAGTGACTCACTGAAGACAATAGTGGATGTATCACTCAATTTCGTGGATTAATTGAAGTTAAACATTAACACCATTGGATGCCGGCCGGCTCAGTGGTCTAATGGTTAAGCGCTAGCGCGTGAGACTAACTGGTACTGGTTTGGAATCTTGCGAGGTGATATCGTGGATGCGCACTACTGAGCAGTCCAACAATAAGACGAAACGGCCGTGCAGTTCCTCCAGGTTTTCCATGATGTTCTAGCTTCAATCGATTAATGATCTCAACCATTGAAATTACTATAATATCCACAAAACCCTGATATCTTTAAAGAATACAATATTAAAATAAATATTAAATAACTACTGATTAATGAACATTAACCATATTTTTATATATCAGATACTCATCTAAGCTAGCAACAATCACATTAGTATATGAAAAATTGAATAATAAACTTTTTTCAATGAAAAATTGTCACAATTTCAATGTCACCAATATTTTCCAAACTTTATACTCTAGTTTCTTTTTTTCTTAATTCATATATTCAATGACCCTGGAGAAATTATTAAACCATACAATAGACTAAACTAAAACTTACATATATATATATATCTACATACTAACCTTGTGTTGATGGACACATTTAAGAAATACATGTGTATATAAATCTGTATATTCTTATATTACATATATCTAAGGCAAATAAATCTTCTATCTATCTGTCAATCAATTTGAAATATCCTCAAATATGAATGAATTGAAGAAATGAATCAAGTAAGATTAACTAACAGATACTTTGCTTCATTCTGATGACAGAACAGTCAATCAATTAGAGTGATATAAAATAATAATAATAATAGAGGTAATAATAATTGATTGATTGATTAACAAGTTACAAAATTTGAGCAAATTCTTTTCAGTGAAACAAAAAAAAATTATTTAACAATCAACCATCATGTTTAATAAGTTATGTTTTACCATAAAATCAATAAACTAAGTAAGAAACTAATAAAAGGTAATATAAATTGTTATATTTTATTAAATGATCAGGTTGATACATAAAGAAACTTAAGAATTGAAACAATATCTGATTGTATTAATTGGTCAATTGATATAAGAGACTTAGGTGTGAGTCTTGGGTTTGAATCCTGAGTGAAAGATCATCAGTGCGCGTTACAGAAGAGTCTTGTATTAGGACGAAACGGTCATTCAGTGCTTTCAAGCTTTCAGTATTGATCTAGATTAGAATGATTCATGAATTCAACTATTAAAATTGATACAAGTTGGAAATATGCGGATTAAGATGTTGAATGTTTTAAACTCCATCGTGTCATTCACTCAGTTACTGGATCCAGATAGCCACTAGTTTGTGTAATGGAGTACTAGCCATTATCCACCTCTACTTTTAATGCTTGCAACTTTAAGGAATGTTGAGGCAATCCTTACATGATGAACATATACCAATAAGAGATCGATCAACTGCAGTCTTAAACATCAATGGGAAGATTCAAGCAAAAATACAATGCGAATTAGTTATTAGTTTTAATTTTCCATCGATTTCTAGGTAATGTCATTCTGTAAAATAAAGTTACTTTTAATTAGAAATACAGGATTTATAAAAATTTATCTTTTAAAAGCATTACTTTAGAGTTTTCCTGATTGGTTGTGTAAATAATATTATCAAAGCTATCATATTTACAGCAAAGATAGTGACTGGCTACAACAGGTATTTCCTGGAGTTCTACTGAGAAACAGTGAACAGTGGAGTTCAACTGGGTCTGTTGTGAGATAGTAACTCCCTGATGACAATGGTGGATGTGTCACTGAATTTCGTGGATTAGTTGAAATTAGACATTGGATGTTAACCAGCTCAGTGGTCTAGTGGTTAAGCGTTCACGTGCGAAACTGATAGCTGCTGGGTTAGAATCTAGTGAGGTGGTATCGTGAATGAGCATTGTTGAGGAGTCCAAAAATAGAACGAAACTACCGTCCAATGCTTCCAGATTTCCCATGGTGGTCTGGCTTCAATTGACTCATGATTTCAACTATTGAAATTTTATAAATATTTACACTTAGTATTGAGATATTTCAAAGAAAAATTCATGTTGTATGATATGAATAGATAAAGTATAAAAATGATCAAAATCTCAGTTGTTCAATTTCCAATCCTCTATGAAATCAAACTAACACTAATCAACTAGATCTTAATAGATCACGTTTTCAAAACATAAACAGATAACTATCACATAAAATTTATAAATCAAAATGAAATTTAAGTAACTATGGTCATTTTTAATAGTAGATGATTAATTACTGTAATAATGAATATGACTATTCTTTCTTACTTAAGTAAAGCACATACATTGATTAACCATAATCTATGCTAATAAATGGATTAACTACAGAAAAGAAAACAATAATAATATTAAACCACCCTTCTGTGATTCTTTTCATCATAGAATGGAAATAGTTATTTGTTTTAATATTAATCAAATAAAAGCTCTATATTTTTAAATTATGGTTATTCTATTTAATTATACTCATATATCCGTACAGATAACCATACCACTTGAAAGTAAAAACAAACGATCTCTGCTCATTTATCATAGAAACAATTGTAAGACTAAATTTTATTAAATGGCGCCCTCAAAAAAAAACCCCAGTGATTATTTAAGATATTGTATATTAGTTATAATATTGTAGCGCATAAATTTAAAGTCACTCATAAGCAACAACAACAACAACAACAACACCATCGAAAAAAGTCACCCACTGGTTCCAGTGAATAGTTTTTTATCTATCGAATAAATGTTTCACCATTATTATCATTATTATTTTTTTGTTTCTTTGAAAAATACATAAGATGTAATATATTAGACTATATGGATAAACATCTAATATTTCGGAAACATCAAAAGAATTCATTAGTGTTTATAAGATTATAATTTCATATATGTGAAAAAAAACTTTCATAAAACTCTATATGTAATGATATGTAGTTATAATAGATTATAGTTATTCATGTATCTTAGACGATATATGTATATGTAATATTGAAATGAAAGCATTTATAGTGTATTATTGAAAATTACAGATTATTATATAATAACCAGATAACCTGATAGTGAATACATGAGTACTTAATTGGTAAATAGTTATATGTTTATGATGAAATAGTTGTGTGGTGGACCAGACAATATACGGACTCAAAAATGATAATAGAGTTATTAAGTACAAGTGTTAATGTTAATATAAATCAGTTAAATGTTATAAACACTTAATTCACCAGGTTTGCGCGTGTTCTGATTAAGTCTGGTACCAAAAATCCACAATTATAGATGGTTGATAGTTCCAGTAAGTTTGATGAATTCCCAGTGGTATAATCCAACGTAGGTTATGATATTATTCCGATTACAGTCTATAAATGTAGACAGTATTTGATTTAGAGTTCAGTTAACACAATCACAAGTGAATATAAAACGAGATGTATGTGCGTAACAATGTATTTGTTAGCAGTCAACAGTGTGTCATGCTATGAAGTTACACAACGGAAGGAAAGTGTGTTCAAGGTCATACACTAGAACAACACGCACAATCATTTAATGATAAATGTATATGCAGTGAAAAATTGACAAAACAACTGCAAATAACATCAAAAACTATTTACAAAATAAGCTTGTAAGGCATATCCTCACAACTGTCTAGTGTTTAGTGGTTGATATTTTTCACTATGAATACTCAAGTAAAACTTATTTATTTTAAGTGAATTCATACTCATTACTTTCGTTTATTTACCGCACAGTGATGAGAATAATTGATTAATATAGTGTATTGTAAAAATAATCTTTGAACTGAATTACGAACGTTTTTTGAATTCAGTTGGTGTTCTTTAAGACTGCAAGTCATCAGTCTTTTGTTGGCATTGTGTATATTGTGAGGACTGTCACGATATTACCTCAACCTACAAGCATTCTAAGCTAGTGTAATCTAGTATGACGCGGGTTTCGTCCTATTTAAGACATGTCAGCTGGATGTGTCTGCATCTCAGAGTTGATGTTCACAATGGGATTCGAAGAGTACCGCTCGCTCCAAACACCATCACGGTATCCACTCACCTACTAAGTCCTGGTAACCACTTGCCTGTCCAATGTAGTGAATTTAAATTCAATTCGTGTTGTTTTGCTTGAATCTTCCCAGTGATGTATAGGACTGCAATTGGTCAGTCTGTTATTGGAATATGTGAATACTGTGCGTATTGCCTCGATATTGCCTTAATTCACAAGCATTCTAAGCGAAGATGGATAACTATAATTACTACGGTATTGACCTGTCCATGCTGTTTTCTAAAAATGGATCATTTAATTGATAGGTACATTATTCCATAAAACAGAAATACTAATTAAGTTGAACAAGAAGTCAACATGTTGATGATAGAAATTAATTCATTTATACAATAACGTTTCAATGAATTTTTGTTCATAGATTATTTTCAGAATGGGTTTTGTGATTTTTAGAAATTCCACAGGTTGAAATCACGAGTCAGTTGAAGCTAGACCACCTTCTGAGGAGTCACATACTAGGACGAAACGGCCGTCCAGTGCTTCCACCTTATCCATGGTGGTCTAGCTTCAATCCACTCATGATTTCAACCTATGAAATTTGTATAAACTCTCCACAAAACCCATTCTGATAATAATCAACTGCTCACTAGTGACTGACTTGAAGAAAAACTCCTGGAGTTCTAGTGAGAAGCCGTTACCAGTGGAGTTCAATCAGGTCTGTTGTGAGATATCAGGTCACTGAAGACAATGGTGTACGGTGGCGCAACTTCGTGGTTTGGTTGAAGTTAGATATCAACCCCGTCGGATGCCAGCCGGCTCAGTGGTGTAGTGGTTATGTGCTCGCGTTCAAAAAGCAGCGGGGCCTGGGTTCGAGACCTGCGGGGCGAAGGGTCGTGGGTGCGTAGACTATTTGCTTATTGATAAGATTATCATATTCATGTATGTAGGTTTCGTTCTAATTGTCTACTAATCCACTTGACTTATTATTTAAATTAACTGTATTTTACTATTAGTTGTCATGGCATTAGTTTGGAACATTTCTATTCTTTCACATATATAAATGATTGATTAAAAACGTAGCATATTCATTATGAAAATTAGAAAAAAAGAAGGAATACAGTTAAACTTTTTGTTCATTTTTTAAGTAAATAAAAAAAAACTAAACAACAACACACAGACACAGATTGCTTCAGGCTAAATATATTTTTAATTAGTTTTTTAAATAGTTCAGTAATTGAATTATATGGTCAAACAATGAATTTGAAATTATACAAATTGTATGATCTTCTTTAATGCCACCCCCCACTATACTCATAGTAATTATGTGCTCACTGATGGCTAACTTCAAGATGAAACTCCTGAAGTTCTAATAAGAATTGATGACTAGTGGGATTTTGAGAATGTCAGCTATGAGACAAATATTCACCACAAACCTTGAGAGCGAGAAAGAGATGAGTAGCGTCGGTATATAATTGAAGTTAGACATATATACCATTGGGTGTTAAGTGTTTTCTAAAGATCAAGTGATCGTGTGCAATGCCGAAAATCCTAAGTTTGATCCTCGATAATGTCGTAGATGAGTAATTTTGGAGTTTTATAATTCAATATTTCAATATTTCTTGGTTTTTAATGAGAGTCTAGCTTAGATCAGTTCGTAATTTAGATTATGACCAGTTTATTTTTTATGACTGGATATTTAATTTAATATTGATGTAAATTAATCAGTTAATTTTAGGTATTATACAAGTCAAATTCACTTGGTGTTGTTTTAATTATATCTTTCCATTTTTAATTACGACTGCAATTGATTAGTCTCATGTTGGCACATGTGCATCCTGTGCGGATTACCTCGATACAGCCTTAAGTCATAAGCTTTTTAAGCAAAGATGGATAGTGGCTAGCAGTGGAATCCAGTAGCTAAGTGGATAACGCGATGGCATTTGAAGAGAACGGTACTAGGTTCGAGTCACAGAGTGAACGTCAACACTGAGGTGCAGGTACATCCAGTTGACTAGTCCCAAATAGAACAAAACGCACATCAAACTGTATTCCAGTACTAGTCACTATCCATCTTCGCTTAGAATGCTTGTGAATTAAGGCAATATCGAGGCAATACGCACAGTATTCACATATTCTAATAACAGACTGACCAATTGCAGTCCTAAACATCACTGGGAAGATTCAAGCAAACACAACACGAATTGAATTTAAATTCACTACATTGGACAGGCAAGTGTTTACCAGGACTTAGTAGGTGAGTAGATAGCGTGATGGTGTTTGAAGCGAGCGGTACCCTGTTCGAGTTCCATCTTGAGCATTAACACTGAGATGTAGGTACTTTCAGTTGACTAGTCCCACACAAAACAAAACGTGCATCAAACTGTATTCCACTACTAGCTACTATCCATCTTCGCTTAACCCAACCATATGAAATACGTACTAATTGTTATAAATGGAAAATTGTCATAGATTAGATAATACATCATATCATAATTGAATTGTCAATCTTCTAATTTTATTATCAGTTAGAAACTTAAATATAGAAGAAAAAGATCTGATTTATAATTTGAATAATCAATTATAATTGAGAATAATATCATTTATCAAATATTAAGTATCATTATGATGAATGAAGTTGATAAGGAATTGTTGTTGTTGTTGTTGCTTTTTTGAAAGAAATTTCAATTTATTATCTCTAACCTCTTGATGTATTTACCCCTAAACTAAACGTGTATTCATGTGATTGAGTTTCTTATTTTTATGTTTTTTTAAAAATTATGTTACTATATAGAAACATTTCTTAAAATATATATAATGATCAGTGGAAAATATTATAAATTTGATTGATTATTTTACATTATACATTAAATACACTTGATATAATTGACTCATTAGAAGATATAAATGAATTGATCACAAATGAATATAAACATGATTAACTATTATAAATTCATTTAGTGTTGTTTACTTATATATCTATAATTGATCAGTATCTTGTTGATATATGAGTATATTGTGAGGATTGTTTCAATATTGACTTAGGTCATAAGCATTCTAAGCGAAGGTGGATAGTGGCTAGTATTGGAATTCAGTTTGACGCGCGTTTTTTTCTCTATTTGGGACTGTTCAACTGGATTTACTTGTATCTTAGAGTTGATGTTTATTTTGAACCTAGTGCCGTTCGTTTGAAATGCTATCATGTTATCCAAAAAGCTAACTATTTATAAGGTTAGATATCAATTGTTGAGATCATGAGTCAATTGAAGTTACATTACCATGAAAAACCTGAAAGCACTGGACGGCAATTTAGTCCTAGTATG
>OX104024.1:6920715-7018344 GCA_944470205.2 Schistosoma margrebowiei
TGCTTGTGAATTAAGGCATATCGAGGCAATACGCACAGTATTCACATATTTAATAACAGACTGACCAATTGCAGTTAAACATCACTGGGAAGATTCAAGCAAACACAACACGAATTGAATTTAAATTCACTACATTGGACAGGCAAGTGTTTCCAGGACTTAGTAGGTGAGTAGATAGCGTGATGGTGTTTGAAGCGAGCGGTACCCTGTTCGAGTTCCATCTTGAGCATTAACACTGAGATGTAGGTACTTTGTTGACTAGTCCCACACAAAACAAAACGTGCATCAAACTGTATTCCACTACTAGTACTATCCATCTTCGCTTAACCCAACCATATGAAATACGTACTAATTGTTATAAATGGAAAATTGTCATAGATTAGATAATACATCATATCATAATTGAATTGTCAATCTTCTAATTTTATTATCAGTTAGAAACTTAAATATAGAAGAAAAAGATCTGATTTATAATTTGAATAATCAATTATAATTGAGAATAATATCATTTATCAAATATTAAGTATCATTATGATGAATGAAGTTGATAAGGAATTGTTGTTGTTGTTGTTGCTTTTTTGAAAGAAATTTCAATTTATTATCTCTAACCTCTTGATGTATTTACCCCTAAACTAAACGTGTATTCATGTGATTGAGTTTCTTATTTTTATGTTTTTTTAAAAATTATGTTACTATATAGAAACATTTCTTAAAATATATATAATGATCAGTGGAAAATATTATAAATTTGATTGATTATTTTACATTATACATTAAATACACTTGATATAATTGACTCATTAGAAGATATAAATGAATTGATCACAAATGAATATAAACATGATTAACTATTATAAATTCATTTAGTGTTGTTTACTTATATATCTATAATTGATCAGTATCTTGTTGATATATGAGTATATTGTGAGGATTGTTTCAATATTGACTTAGGTCATAAGCATTCTAAGCGAAGGTGGATAGTGGCTAGTATTGGAATTCAGTTTGACGCGCGTTTTTTTCTCTATTTGGGACTGTTCAACTGGATTTACTTGTATCTTAGAGTTGATGTTTATTTTGAACCTAGTGCCGTTCGTTTGAAATGCTATCATGTTATCCAAAAAGCTAACTATTTATAAGGTTAGATATCAATTGTTGAGATCATGAGTCAATTGAAGTTACATTACCATGAAAAACCTGAAAGCACTGGACGGCAATTTAGTCCTAGTATGGAACTCCTTAGCATCGCTCACCCACGATCCCGCCTCGCGAGGTTCGAACCCAGGACCTATCAGTTTCACACGCAAACGCTTAACCACTAGACCACTGAACCGTCATCCAACGGTGTTAATGTCTAACTTTAACTATTCCACGAAATTGAGTGACACATCCACCATTGTCTTCCGTGAGTCACTATCTCACAAATGACCCGGTTGAACTCCACTGCTCATTGGTTCTCAACAGAACTCCAGGAAATACCTGTTGAAGCCAGTCACTAGTCAGCATATGTTGATTCATATCAGACTGATAGGTCCCGTGTTCGAATCTCGCGCGGCGAGATGCGCGCTCCTAAGGAGTCACACAATAAGACGAAACGACCGTCTAGTGCTGTCAGGTTTTCCATGATGATGTAGCTTCAATTGACTCATGATCTCAACCATTGAAGTTACTACAATATCAATTACATTTATTTGGTTATCGATGTTAAACTTTGAGTTTTGTTTAGCCAGTGTTAGTTTATGTGTACCTTGAGCGGATAGTTTTAACATAATTGCCTTGTTAAAAGTTATTTAAAATATATCAATTGTGGCTAAAATTGGGTTCTAGGGCGTACGTTTTTTTTCTTATTTAAATATGGTTGTATTACGTTAAGATTCAAATTCACTATTTATCTCTTTCAGTCTTAAGGAGTTATCTATTAAGCAAATGAATCCACGTAACTACTAACTCGTAAAATCAATGTAATAATTAAAAATTACATGTGATCAGTCTATATTAGTATATGTGAATTCTGAATGGATGATCAGATAAGGTTTTTATTAGTGTAATTTAGTTTGACCCTAAAATTACCGAATTCTAGTCTTTTCAACAATGAGATTCAAGTACATCTAATTGACAAGACTCAAACAGGCTAAAATCTGTGTTCTAATTTCCATTACTATTAACAATCCATCTATCTTAAGTTTACAAATAAATTTGTTTAAAAAAGATATTTGATTGAGATCATGAACCAATTGATGTGGATGTGCACTGCTGAAGATTCACACAATAGGACGAAACGGCCATCCAGTGCTTCCAGATTTTCAATTGTGATGGTCTAACATCAATTGGTTCATGATCTCAATCAAAAACTTAATAATCTCCACAACTCCTATACTAGTAATCAACATGTGCTCACTAGTGACTAGCTTCGTGAGGGAATTCTCAGAGTTCTAGTGAGAAGCCGTGACCAGTGGAGCTAATCCTTGTCGGGTAGAGACAGTTGTCTACCTCAGTACGGGAAAGTGGAAGCCTGAAGAATACACCACGTCAGGAATTGGAGGTAGACATGAAGAGGATGAATAGCAACCAGAAAGGAATGGACATAACAGGGTTGGATCGAGAGTGCTGGTGGGCGGCCTATGCTCCTGAACGACGGGTAACAGGCGTAAGTAAGTAGGTAATTATTATTAGCTTTATTCAACATTATATTTTTGGTACATTATGGAATTCACAGCACAAAGTATTTCAACAAATTTCCGTTCTTCTTACTTCTTAGTCGATCCTGATGATAAATATTGAGTGGGCACCAGTTAAATGTTAGCAGTCCAGTCAATCGACATATTAGATAATATACATTCTTTTCACTGCATATTACCAGCAATCATGATATCTCTGATTGAGCTCTTTGTAACTTGTGCAACTAAAGATTGTACACTTTTCAGAAACGTACCTGAATAGGTTATGCGATTGATAGACATAATGATGTACTAGAACAAACACATAACTAGATAACTTATTGGAACATCTAAATGGCAGGAATAGATAGCCCAAATATTCACGCAGGCTAAAAACTTTATTCGTTCTCTTAACAGATATATATTTATGGTAATTTTTCAAAGTCAAACTTGGAAAGGACAGTAATTTATATTCAAGTTGCTAAGCATTTTGTTTTGATTAGGAATTACTAAGATTCTCTATAGAGGTTTTATTTTAGTAATAAACATGTATTTACGAGTGTTTCACTTTGAGAACAGTTTCTAAGGTTGAATTAAGATACCAAGACTGATGAAATTCCAGAATTTTCACAAATGAGATATACTTTGTTTAGTAACATTAGTTGATAGTAAATCTTTATATGTTAATTCATTTTGAAGACCAAATGTTTTGATTGAGAGTCATTAAAGTTTACAAATGGTTATAGTTAAGGTGACCTATATATGAATTAAACTACTACTGTCTCCTGGTGTCGGTATTTATCTAACTAAAGTCAATCCATTATGTTAAGAAGAAATGATTAAGTTATGAGTTTTATTTCTTAGTACATATTAACGACAGACATAATAGTAAATAAACAAATTAAGTATTAAGCTAAAATGTAACATTGTTTCTATTTATTTTCATAATTTGATTTTGTGACCAGTGGAGCTAGTCTGTGTCGGGTAGAGAGAGGTATCTTCATCAGTACAATGGAAGATGGTCGCGCGATTTTGTGAATTGGTTTAGGTTAGACACTAACACCATTGAATACCTGCTCAGTGGTCTAGAGGTTAAGTGTTCGTGCATGAGACCGATAGGTTCTGGGCTGGAATCCCGCAAGCAGGATCGTGAATGCTCACTTCTGAGGAGTCTCATAATAGGATGAAACAACCAGTGCTTCCAGGTTTTCCATGATGGTCTAATATCAGTTAGTTCATGATCTCGATCAAAAACATAATATTCTCCACAACTCTATACTGAGATCATTTATTTTTGAGCTGTTCACTATAAATTTCATTTTTCATTTACCAGCACTGATGTGATCGATAACGTTTATTTGTTGTTGTTTTTTTTCATTATTTTTACGTCTAATCTTTATTTTTATTATGACGTTGAATAACGTATGATGTTCTTTAAACAGTCTGTGATTTTTAACAAAAAAAATATACAGCACATATCATTAAGTCGGGTCTTTGAAGTTATTTGTCGGAATATTTAACTTTATATTTGTCATTAAATCATTTATGTAATCAGCTGACCTTTATTTTGTTATCATTATGTTTGATAGAAATGTTAAGAATTTTATATTAAGTTAAATAATTTACTGTATTTAAACAATAATTTGTAGTAATCTTTAGCATAATGCATAAGTTGTAACCAACATAACAGAGTGCCTGAGAAGATAGTCACTATCATATGGAATTCCTGTGATGGATTAAACTGCAAAATCGTGTATGGAGGACAGCTGACAGATTAGTTCGAAGTAAAGACCGGTATCAGGCAAGGTTACTTACTCTCACCCTTTCTCTTTCTCCTGGTGACCGACTGGATCCGGGGGGAAGCATGGGATATAGTGGACAGCTAGGACGCAGCTGGACGATCTAGACTTCGCAGATGATCTGGCTTTTCTATCGCAAACGAAACAACAAATGCAGGAGAAGACAACCAGTGTAGCAGCAGCCTTAGCAGCAGTAGGTCTCAACATACACAAAGGGAAAAGCAAGATTCTCCGATATAACACAACAGGCACCAATCCAAGATTTGGAAGATGTAAAAACTTTTACATATCTGGGCAGCATAATTGATGAACATGGTGGATCTGATGCAGATATGAAGGCGTGGATCGATAAAGCAAGAGCAGCATATATCTACAATTGAAGAATACCTGGAACTCAAAACAACGGTCAACCAGCACCAAGGTCAGACTTTTCAATACAAATGTCAAGACAGTTCTACTGTATGGAGTGCAGAATTGCAGAACTACGAAAGCCATCATCCAGAAGATACAGGTATTCAAAGAACACTACGCCGAGAAATCGACACAGATATAAGAAGAATGAACAAGAATCTAATAGAACTAGAAAGGAAGGTTCAGGAAAGAGTGGGTTGGAGAACGCTAATCAGCGGTTTATGCTCCATTGGGAGTGATAGGCGTAAGTAAGTATAAGTTGTAGCAGACAGATTTCATAGATTTATCTATAGATTGTATCAGATAGGTACTTTGCAGCATTAGCTATACTAGTCAGAATGATAAAATCTATCTTTAAAGTAGTTTAATGCCAAGGTATGTTATTATGATACTAGACAATGTGAGTAACAATACTTTAGAGATATTTGCGTAATACTTTTGGCGACACAAAGTACTTTTTCTTAATATATACTCTTTAGTATCAGAAGGGGATTTTGTAGATATTATAGAAAGAAACAGTTTTTTTTTAAGAAAACAGTTATCATTACGAACTGAGATCAGCTAGAAAACATTAATTTTTCAACTTAGAGTTGTGGAAGATATATCAATGATAATACTAAGTAACCATGTCATGTAGATAGTTAGCTAAACTTGAAGAAACCTATTACTTTTCTATTCAATGGTTCACTGTACTACATTGTTCTTTTGGTTTCTATCCCATTTATGGAGTTTTAATTTAAAACAATTTAAGTGTTCAGTACTTCATGAATAAACCTTCTTCTTCAATTGTTACCAGTGGATAATGACGATAAGTTATTTTAAAATTTCACTGATCTACCCTAATCTTTCTAATCAGAACTTTATGAATGTTCCATTTCATTCGGTCGTAATAAATCTTTCACAACATGTTAAACATGTTTTCATATGTGACTTGACTTTTAGTTTTTTTCTGATAAAGTTATTTTTCTTTGATTGATGATGATGACTTTATTGACTTTTTTTAAAATTCATGATATTTGACACAGACCAATTTATAATTAATTGTTTTAATAGATGACTTCGTCAGTCGACCTGAGCTAGACCACCATTGAAAACTCTGAAACACTTGATGGCCGTTTCGTCATAGTACGGGACTCCTTAGAAGTGAGAATCCACGACTCCGCACACAGGATGCGATCCCGGGACCTTCGGTTTTACGCACGAACGCTTGACCTCTAGACCACTGAGTCAGTATCCAATTGTGTTAATGTCTAACTTTAATCAATCCGTGATCTTGCGCAACCTTTCATCAATTGTCTGAGTTGGACAACTGTCTTTACTCAACAATCATTGGAAATGAGTGTCCAGTGCCTCCAAGTTTTCAATAACAGTCTATCATAGATCGATGCATGAATTCAAACATTAAAGTTACTACAATCTCCAAAAATCCTTATCCTGATAATTAATTATTTCAATAGTTGAGCTCATGAGGCAGTTGAGGCTAGACCACCATGAAAAATCTAAAGCACTGGATGGCCGTTTCGTCCTATTGTGAAACTCCTCAGTAGTGCAAATTCGACATCCCGCCCACGACATTAGAACCTAGGATCTATAGGTCTCTAAAGTGATACGGTTTGTTGGAAAGTATTTGTCTCATTTGAAATAATTTTGACAGAACCTTTTCACATAGAACTGTGAATGTTAAACTTACTTCAACGTAACTGTCTATACATTATTCGCTCAACACTTTCCATCCACAAGAGATAACCAGAATGATGTAACTAATTAAATTAATATGTCATTACATTGAAGCTACATTATTCAAAGACTCCCCACTTGACCAATTGTAACCAGAAAATTATGTTATCCTGATTTCGTATTATACTTAGATAAAATATACAAATATACTGGAAAGATTTTATTTAAAGAAGACGGATAATAACAGAAATACAGTGCATATATTTAAGACAATTTTAAACCATTTTTCACCATGATCAAATCCAATTATTAAGTTTACATCGAGTGACCACAATATTTCGACGTATGAATACTTCTAGCATTATAAACTAACTTCGCCACTGTTCGATATTGTTTGACAGACCGTACAAATCCATTCTCTCAACAATATTTTGGCAATTACTTGATCAACGATGAAACTGGAATTCATTTGAAAAATAGTTAATCTACGAAGAGTCGGACATAAAATAAGAAAATTACAAGGTCAAAATACCGGTTGTTATATTTAGAGCTTAGATCCTTAATATACCGCGTACTACTTGAGTACCCGAACGCTAGAACGCTCCAAGTCGCAAACGAGAACACTGAAGACAAGTGAAAGGAAAGCTATCCCAAAACAGTGCCAAATATGGTACAAAACTCTCAGGTATTTATAGTTTTTAATAAAAATGAAATAATAATTATAGTCATCTAATCCGCATACGAGGAGGTTCCTTCGCATTTATCCAACAGGAAAGCTACACATAGGGATTCTCAAATATTCTTCCAAAAGATAATTGAATGAGTGCGCACGATAGGACGAAACGGCCATCCATTTCTTCCAGGTTTTCCATGGTGGTCTAGCTTTAATTGACTCATGATCTCAACTAATGAAATTACTATAATCTCCTCAAAACCCCTTCTGATACTAATTAATTATTTAAATAAAATAGTAAATCACCAAGTTTCCTTTTAATTCTTCAAAGTTCTTCATCATTCATTCAATATAATTAACTGTAAATTAAATGAAATTTTCGGATTGTAAAATTAATTCATTTAATTATGGTTTTTTTCGCTTAGATTTTCTACTAGGTTTAATTATAAGTAGTATTATCATAGTGTCGCGAATAGCATACATATATCTGATTACTTGTTATTATTATAATTATCATGGATAGCCATTTTTTACATCATTATGATCTATGTTTTGCAATAGGTAAGAAAGAAACGATTGAAATTAGTTACAAACCTTTATCATTCATTTATTCATCTTTTTACTTCTCCATTGCTCTTTCTCTCTCTCTCCCTCCCTCCTACGCCTCACAAGACTTCAACTTCGATTGTCTTGTACTTATAGTAAAAGAAAAATTCTCCCCTAATGATTTTGGTTACTTTTATTGATTAAAAATAAGTTGTGTTTTTTTTATTAAAAAAATTATCATTTTCATGTTATCGGTAAACTTTTTCTAATTTATTTGAATAATTAATGACTGGTTGCATCACTTTATTCTTTCTTTGAGATCATTCATCTTCGGTAAATATCAAACTTGTTCATTCGAATTCAAAAACTTGGTTGTTGTTGTTGCTGGGGTTTTTTTCCCATTAGTGATTAATCTATTTGTATCTAAGTTTAGAGGTAAAGAAAGCATGATACCATGAAAATAAGTAATAAGCATTATGGAAATAATGTTAATGAATATTGAAACATAAAACTGAATTTATAGAATAAAAATTTTTTTAAGACTAATTCGGAGGAGAATATCTTTGTCATCGGTTAAACAATGAATGAATATTAAAAAAATATTAATGAAAACTCTCTTGACTACTAAAATAGTTCTTCACGAGAGTAAATCTATCTTCTTTAATGAGAATGATATCAAAAAGGGCTATTTTTGAACATTATGGTAATTTTAATAGTTGAGATCATGAGCCAACTGAGCCGGTCTAATGGTTAAGCGCTCGTGCGCAAGACTGATAGATCCTGGGTTAGAATCTCGCAGGGGACGAAGTCGTGGATGCACAATGCTGAGCAGTTTCATAATAGGACGAAAAGGCCATCCAGTGCTTCCAGGTTTCTTATGGTGGTCTAGCTTCAGTTGTCTCATGATTTTAACCATCGAAATTAATAAAATGATAGATTTCCAAAATGTATACAGCTATTTCTAGTCAGTTTATTTGTGGAAATTAGTTAAATACAAAGGGATTTTCATTATAAACAAAATAAATCATAAAATTAAGATCGTAATAAGCAGATATTTAATCTTTGTCTTACATTTTTTGAAGCGTTCCATACTCATGACACAGCAAAATTATATGAGTTCGTTATGGATTCTTGATGAATTTATAAGAAATCATGACTAATAGAGATCAAAAATGTTGTAAATAAGTCAACTACCGTCAATATTCATAAATGATTGACAAGCTGAACCCTACCTTGCTGAATCAATAACTGAATTTTGTTTCAATGACTAACAGTATTCGTATAAACAAAAACATTGAACGAGATGTGAATATTATACAGTCCTCTATTGATATGTTCTCGTTCAATGTTAACCTATGAGAAATATAGTTTGTATTTTGTTTCAGTCTATTTATATGATTACAACATTTCATAAGAGGTGAACTTCAAAACCATCTTCCGAAAGATAGTCTATTTTATTATCTACATATTACTACTCAGTGGAGATTAATTTATTTTAATCCCGTATAAAGTTAGCCACAGCTACAAAAGTTCACTAAAAACATTGAAGTTATGGAGTCAAATTGAAATATGAATACTATGCTTAGCATCATTACAGGCTTAACCTGATGATGAGTACCAGTGAAAATAAAACTTGTAAGCTAGATTTTTTACGAGTTGCTTCTAACTATCTTAAGTGAAGCGAAGTCAGAATATACTACAAAATTGCTAGATAAAATTTAACAATCATTAATATCTTAAGTACTGTGAATTGTTTACCAGTCAACTAATGATCAAAGTAATCTTTAAAATTACTTTCATTATCCAAATCATCTAATAAATCTTCCAACTAAACAAATAACCAGCCAGTAACTAGAATACTAGCACAATATAGATAATCGACAAGGTGTGTTAACTGCAATTATTTATCATTAAATCAATAAAATCAACTAAGTACAAATTGAAAGTAACTTCTGTGTAACATTCAATCAATTTGGAAATCGTTCATTTTTTGAATAGTTGATTGAAATATATCAAATAACAACATATGGTATATAATTGTATAATATGTCAAATTGTCATACCTCACAACAGTGTCAACATTTATTAAGATACTCAAAATGATTAGATAAGTATTACAATTCTGAACTATAATACTATACTAGTTTACACAAGCAGTAAATATCAATCTAAATCGATTGACGTTACCATATATAAGAATCACTAACAGTTATTAATGTGAACGGAAACAAGCAAACTTCATACCATTATTCTCCAATCATCTTATAATATAATCGTTGAATTTCATTAAATAATTGATTTAAAACAAACTTTTGAAAAAATAACATATCTATTTCACAGATTGAAATCATGAGTCAATTGAAGCTAGACCACCATTGAAAACCTCGCGCGCGAAGCCAGTAGGTCCGGGGTTCGAGCCCCGCGTGGTGCGGGATCGTGGATGCGCACTGCTGAAAAGTCCCATACTAGGACGAAACGGCCGTCCAGTGCTTCCAGGTTTTCAATGGTGGTCTAGCTTCAACTGACTCATGATTTCAATCTGTGAAATTTCTAAAATCTCCACAAAGCCCATTCTGATAACTTATATCTATCTTTAAAGAAAAAAAAAGGTATAAAACTTAATTGCAATGTGATCAAGTTTGGTTTTTTGTGTTTTTACAATTAACAACATCAAACCTTTTGTTCAACATAGCAACTGACATTTAAAAAAAAACCCAGTAATAAGAGGTGTTGTAGAGAATCAGAAAAGAAAACAAAACAAACTTTGTAAAACATTTTTTAAAAAAAAGGGAATATTAGAGTGTTTGTTAAATCCCTATCTTCCACCTACCATACTCTATTAATGATAAGCATGTAATAGCAGTATTATTATTGTTTTCTATAATTCAATTGTTCTCTATGCATAAAAGGCAGATGTCAATAAAACAATTTTACAAATAACCATTGTATATTATGGCGACGACCTAAACAGACGCTAAATATTTATCTGTCAATCTAGAGTTTTAATCGTAAATCCTTTATGTACAGATAATAATAGTAATAATAACAATAATAATAAAATGATACGACACTTGTTTCTGTCATTCATCTGTCCGCGATCACAAGTGGCTAGGTCAAAAAAACTAACATAGAATTAAAGTTCTCGTTCCGGTTTGATTGTGGGTGGAAAAAGGCGAACATTATATATATATCGTTAGATAGGTTTATAGCATGAAAAGGGAGTGATAGAGTTAATTCGTTATTAAAGCAGATTTGAGTATTAAATGATTGTGGGAAACAGGTCAGTGGGCATAAGAACAGGCTATCAGGTAAATGAATGAACAATTAAAGTGTATGTATTTATTAGTGTATGGGTGAATATATAAATGAAAGATTGAAGGATTAAAAGAGATAAATTTCAAAGTTTAACAAGAACACTGAATAAATTGATAATAGAATATTATAATTAAGAGAATGGCATTAAATTTAAATGTTGAGAGATTTTTAGATTGGCTTAATCTATCTATCTATCCATCTATCTATCTATCCATCTATCTATCTATCTATCTATCTATCTATCCATCTATCTATCTATCTAACTACCTATCTATCTATCTATCTATCTATCTATCTATCTATCTGCGTATCGATCCAAGTTATTAATCCACATACATCTATACCTCTATCACTTTTAGTTTTCAGTCATTAATTTTTATAAGCTTTGATTGATATGGATTAAGATTAAATCACAAATCATTTATTTATTGAAGCCTTATTTCATGAAAATGACAAACTGTATGAGTAAAATAAGATTATTTATTCAATTTATATGTTCTTTAGAATTAATAAATAACTCCATATTAATAAGTTAGAACTCAATGTTGACAACACTCAATTCCCTAATAATAGTGTACTTATGTATAAAAATCCCATCCACATAATTCTTTATACCTAAAATGTTCATAATTTTAATTCAATCATGAGAATAAGAATAGTTTTTTTTTAGGCTTTTATGCCAAGTTCACTTGGTCTTATTTTGCTTGAATCTTCCCATTGAAGTTTAAGACTGCAATTGATCAGTGTGTTGTTGGCATATGTGCATGCTGTGTGCATCGACTCGATATTGCTTCGATTGACAAGCATTATAAGCAAAGATGGATAGCAGTATGTTACAGTGATATTTCATTTTTGGATCTGTTTTGTACTACATAATAAAAAGAGCTTTGGATTAACTAATGTAAAAATAAGTACTGGTAGAATTTTTAATGATATTTATTAGTATTAATTAACTTCATCAAGTTTATAACTGTATACATCCGTGATTTTGTAACATATCCGACACATTTTGTGAATAAATAAAGTGTGTTGAATAAAAACAGATGAATGGTGGCTAGCCGTGGAATCCAGTTTGATGCGCGTTTCGTCCGATGTGAGACTCGTCAGCTGGATGTACCTACTTTCACTCTGAGACTCGAACCTCATACCGTTCACTTCAGGAATGAACAGTTAAGTGGATAACGTGATGACATTGAATGCAAACTATACTGGGTTCGAGTCCCGGAGTAAACATCAACTCTGGTATACAGGTACATACAACTAACAACTCAGAAATAGAATGAAATGCACATCCTGGATTTCACTGCTATTCATCATTTATCTTTGCTCATAATGCTTGTAACTTATATGCCATATCAAGGCAATTCTTACAGTATGCACATAACCCAGTCCTAAACATCAGTGGTAAGATACAAATCAACAATACAAAATGAATATACTGAATCAATTTTTCAATAGCTTTTTAACTTCAATTGTTTAATACTCTTTATTGATCTATAAAATGAACAAAAACCTATCGGATGATTTACAAAATCACAGACAAATAACCTTTTGTAAAACAGCAAAATTTATTTTTAAGAAAAACAACAGCAATAACAACCATATTAGAAAACAAAAACACAGAGAATACAAACAATAAAAACTTGTCAATAATTTGAATAACACACGAATTTAGGAAATAAACATGCCGAAATTTCCGATAAGTACATTTTTTATAATTCTGTAAATCATGTGAATTTGTTACAAGGTGAGATGTAATAGGCTTTCTTTATTGTATCCGAAGGAAGTGAGAGAGATAGAGAATTTATAGTTTCATTTTTCTACCTGAAAAGTTCAAGGCCGTATTAACGTGTTTACCGCAAACAAGTATTATTTATTGTTATTGATGACCTTTTACAACAAACAATTAAATTATATTAAGAATTTTGATTGAGATCATGAACCGATTGATGTTAGACCACCATTGAAAACCTGGAAGCATTGGACGGCCATTTCGTCCTACTGTGAAACTCCTCAGCAGTCTGCATCCACGAACTCAGAGCCTTCAATCTCGCGCTCAAACGCTTAGCCTACTGGACCACTGAGCCGGTATCCAATGGTGTTAATGTTATTAAGAATATCAAAATAATAGAAAAACACACTAGAAAGGGGTAAATATAATTTTGATATACAATGAACAAAGTGAAGACTAAGAAGTCTATATTTCCGATTATTTTATTGTCTATTATTCAATCCATATATGATAAGTAATGATGATAAAATTGAGTGATGGATTATCATCGGTTTACACAGTAATTAACATCACGAACTAACCTTGGACAATCACTAAAAAACAATGAAGCATTTAATAACTGCGTTATCTTAATATGGTGTTCGTCAGTAGTGTTCATCGAACTTAGAGAGCATTATATTTGGCGGTGAGTGCTTAACATGTACACTACAGTTCGTGAAATTTAACAACCTTCACAAACCCCTATAGTAATAACAGCCATGCGCTCAGTAGTAACTAATTTCTAGACGCACTTTCAGTTCTAATCAGAAAACGTGTCGGATGTGAAACAGAGCATACTAAGGTTATGCAATATTGGTAAATGATGGAATTTAAGGACATTATAACAGCTTAATAGTTTAAAAGTTAGCCTCGAATTGTGAGACCTGAGGGTTTTGGGGTTGAATTTCGATGAGTTTGTGGATCTGTATTACTATAGCGTCCCATACCAGGAAGAAACACTAGACGTACCTTTCCTGGTTTTAAACAGTCGTTCTATAACTAAGATCAGTTCGTAATGTAAGATATAAAACTCAATAACCTCCTAAAAGCCCTTGAAATAGTTTTAATGTATAGTTAAAAATGACTGTAACATATGAACAAAATGTATATATGGAAATTAACTTTGTTGGCTTTCTTCATGGGACAATCTATTCCTGAAATCATGTAATAACAGTTGTGTATTGTATCGGTTATATGTTAAAATAGAACTGATTAGTGTTCTTCGATTTCCCAAGATTTACTAATTGGTGTAAGTCAGTGATGTAAATTGTATTGCTGATGTATATTGGTTTTATCATAAAGACTAATTACTTCTGCGTGACTGACTACTTTCAGTCACTACTATCGACATGAGATAAATCCTCCAATGAATAATACGACTTATTCATTTTAAAGAAAATAATTAAAAAGTAATACAGTTATGATTTAATAAAATTTCAATAGTTGAAATCATGAGTCAATTGAAGCTAGGCCAGCATGGAAAACCTGGAAGCACTGGATGGTCGTTTCGTTCTAGTATGGGACTCCTCAGCAGTACTCATCCACGGTCCCGCCCCCGCTACATTCGGACCCAGGACCTCTCAGTCCCACGCGCGAGCGCCCAACCATTAGACCATATAAGATATTGCATTTTGCTGTCTATTAATTTATTTTTATAAATCATCTAGTCATTGAAGTGTACTGTATTGATTATGTTGATAAGAAATACGCTGAAACAAGTAGATCATACTTCTCCTTCTTCGTCTTCTTTCGTAAATTAATTTGAAATGCCACTCAAAATTAAATGTTCCAAAACTAAACACACTTAAGTGTCAATTATCTTTCGAATGAACGGTACTGGGTTTGTGTCCCTCTGTAAACATTAACCATGAAATACAGGTTCATCTAAGTGACAAGTCCCAAACATGAGAAACATACATCCCACTACTAACAACCATCCATCTCTGCTAATAATAATATCTAACCACTTAAGTATCAACCAATCCATACCAGTAAACATAGTCACCTTTCTCTATTCAAATAACATAAAAAGTACTATAGTGGATGAAAACAAAAGTGCGGGATAACCAAATGAATTTGAACACAAAATTTCAGAATCTCTTAGTAGAATATGAGAACTATACAGTAAATACATCGTTCGCAAAATGTCAGTCAATCGCCTCAGACTTCATTGTTCCATAGTTTACACACCAATCTTTTTCTGTTCTCTTTTTTCGATGTACTTAACCTTCTGCCGTCAGGTATTTCACATTTCTATTGATAATACATACTACTTATATTTGTCGACATCAGTAGCATACACTACAATACCAGTGTACATGATTTTTTTTTAATCACCAACACAGAAACACATAAACATTAAAAAACAATCCTTTTCAAAATTCTTGTAAATAGTCTCATAGACCCCCCCCCCACAAAAAACTTCGTTTCAAATTGTAATATCCCATTGAGAATATATAGTTGATAGTTCTTAGTTTAATTGTTTGATATATATACATATTTCTCTTTCTCTCTGTAAACTTATTTACTTTTAAATAACTGTTTACTTTCATTTGCCTAAGGCGTTTTATATATATATGGAATATTCCTGTCTATTTACATTTAATCATTTCATTATTAAGTGATTGACGCTTTGATTGCAACGTTTAGTATATTAACAAGGAATTTTGTATCAAGGTGATGATCTCTATCGCTGTTGTATTTAGTGTCGTTGTTATTGTATTATAGTTGATAAGAGATTTTTTTTAAAAAAAAAGAGAGAATGGGCTAAATGAAAACGAGACCTTTCAGTAAAGTAGTACACTTTATATCTATTATGATGAACATATGTGTGGGTGTGTGTGCATACAAATTTTGTTTGTATATAACAACATAAATAAATCAATCAAATTTTTCTGATGCCTCATTTCATTTGATTGACATTTAATATCTGAGACGAATAATAGATTACACTTCATTCATTCATTTATTATTACCATTATTACTATTATTATCTCTGTTTCACATATAAATATGGGTAATAATAGATACATAAAATATTTTGAAAATTCAATAAAAAAACGGGGTAAATTTTTTTAGTATAATTAAATTATGCACTCGGTTTTTTAGTCACATAACTGTTCCAACTCAAGTAAGCTGATCAGATTATCAGTTAAAGTTGAATATTACAACAGTGAAACTAGCTCTAAAAATACTATTAAATCATAATGATCATTAAAATAAGCCATCTGTTCGTTAACTATATATATACTGGAAGTGGTTAGGGCATATATTTCAGAAATCATCAAAATGCATCATGAAACAAGTGTTAACTCAAAATTCCGAATGGAAACGGAAAAGGGGAAGGTCAAATAGAACACTATGTTGGGAGTTATAAGCAGACATTAAAAGGATGAAAAGAAACTGGAAACAACTAGAAAGGTTTTTTGAAGACCGAGTTAAATGGAGAATGCCCCTGGACGAAGGGTAACAGGTGTAAGTATATGTATATGTATATCGGATACGTTAACTGGATGTAACTGCATCTCAGAGTTAATGTTGACTTCAGGACTGGAAACGAGCACTGTTCATTTCAAACGCAATCGCATTATCCACTTAGCTACTGAGTTCAAATAGTCAATGGCTTGAGTAACAAAAGGAATTTTTATTTATATATACCGGTTGTTTGGTTCCTCACATTGATGTTTTAAGGCTTCAGAAGAGGTTGATCAGTTGCAATTCCAAATATCAATGGAAAGATTTAAACAAGTATTACATATAAATCATTCAATAGTCAATTTATGATAATAGTTTCATCTGAAATTTTGAAGCATCAGAATTGCCATTGAAATAAAATAGTGAATGTCATTTATTCTAGCCTTCATCATTCCATGTATTTACTAGTCAGTCAGTCAGTCAGCTACAACGTAGAACCAGGCACATATATGCATCGGTCCAAGTTGCCATACCTCGTTAACACAACAAGATGGACACCAGATTCATAAAAGTAGTTAATTCAGAAGTGGCAATATATAAAAGAAAGATTGCATATAAGGACATAGTACAAGAGGAAAGAATTAGTTCGTAGAAAGAAAGATCTGAAGTCATTTTAATCTCTTAGTTTAAGGGAAGACAGAGAGTGTATACACCGACGCCATTGTGATCGATTCTGAGCCATGTCTTCCAGAGTCACCAACCATTGGTTACGATAGTCACGTAAACCCCATCCAAGTAGTCTACATCTGCCAACATGGCTCAGACTAGAAAACAGTGAATTCAAACACTGATGCCACGTTTTGGTTTGGCCGTCCCTAACTTTCTTCCAATCATCCCCAACACCGCTTAGCATCGCACGTCGTGGCAATCGGTGTTCAGGCATGCGTAACACGTGGCCCAACCATCTCAGTTGATGAAGACTCACAACCTCATCAACTGATTTATCATCATCCCTAATACTTTGCGTTTAACCTCATTATTACTTACCCGGTGATCCCAGCAGACGCCAGCAATATTTTTAATTCATCTGTGGTCAAATACTAGTAGCTTACGAGTGTCTTCTACTTTTAATGGCCATGTTTCGCCGCCGTAAATTAAAACAGAACGGACTGCTGCGCAGTATACTCGTTGTTTTATTGATAGACGGATATCTCGCCTTCGCCATAGGTGACGTAAATTAGCGAAAGCCGAGCGAGCTTTTCGATTTCATCAGACACCAACCCATTAGGGCTGATTAGACTTCCACAATAAGTGAAGTTGTCAACGCGTTCGACTACTTCACTCCCTATCCTTAGTTCAGGTGTCGACGCAGACCAATCGTGAATCAACAACTTGCGTTTAGAGGAGGAGAAACGCATCCCAAACATTCTGGCATCGTTACTCAGTGCTATCAAAAGACTCTGAATTTTATCAGCGTCTTCACCAAACAGGACTATACCATCTGTGCATTCTAAGTCGATAACTGAACCTTCTGGAATGAGACCAATTCATGAAACGTCAGTCAACGAGAACGTTATTTGCATCAGTAGATCTATGATGAAGTTAAACAAAAATGGAGAAAGTGGACAACCTTGACGGACACCACTTGAGGTTGCAAAAGTAGATGACAGTTCGCCATAAGCCCTGACTGGACTAGTAGTGTTCGAGTAAAGAGCCTTTACAAGGTTTATGTACTTCTGAGGTACGTCTTTTAATGACAGACACTGCCACAGAATCTCGCGGTCTACCGAGTCAAATGCTGCTTTTAAGTCAAGAAAGACCACCATTGTCGGACGCCGATAAGTATGCCTATGTTCCAGAACCTGACAAATAGTGAATATGTGATCGATGCAGCCACGACCAGGTGTGAAGCCAGCTTGGTTCTCTCGTGTTTGCAGTTCACGAGTCTTAGTTAGGCGTCCGATAATTATCGAGGATAGTATTTTAGATACTATATTAGTTAAACTAATCCCTCTATGGTTGTCAGTAGATGATTTTAACCCTCTCTTATATATTGGAACGATAAGTGATTGTGACCAGTCAAATGGAATTACGTTTAATTCCCAGATCTTAGCTAAAATATTGGTCAACCTAATCGCTAAAATTGGACCACCATCCTTAAAGACCTATGGAGTCAATCCATCTGCACCAACTGCCCTTCCTCGTTTCAGATTAACTATAGCCTTTTGAACTTCTGATAGATTTCAAGAACCTACTTCAATGTTCCATTCACACTGTCTGAGAATGGACGGCAGCTGTAGAGTAGCTGAATGCCAGCTGAACTGTTCTCTGAAATGTTCCGGTTGGGCATGTGTTTACTAATTAAAGTGTTGATGATAATTACAATCCCACTTAAAAAATTTTTCTTTTAACTGTACTGTATGACAAGTAGAAAATGTATCAATCAGTAATATCCTTCATTTAACCATATCTACTTAATATTTAATGATAAAAATTTTCACTTTATGTCGGCTCCTATTAATGACTTAATTTTTTAGTTAACCAAACATTAAAACATAAGTTTGTTCAAATATGCTTAGTATTGTTTATATGAATCTACTCATTGATTGTTAGGACTGCAAATAATTAGTTTCTTATTGGCATATATGCATCCTGTTCTTATTACTTCGATATTGCCTTAAGTCAACAGCATTCCAAACACAGATGGATAATGGCTAGTAGTGGTATTCAATTTGGCCCACCTTTCGTCATTATTGGGACTCGTCAGCTGGATGTACCTGCATCCTAGACTTGATGTTCATAGGATGCAAACATGCTAATAAAGACTGATCAATCACACTCCTAAACATCAATATAAAGATTCAAGTAAACAATACCAAGTGTATTTAAACTCCTCCCTCCATTGCACAAACAGATAACTATCAAGAATCAGTAGCTAACTGGATGACATGATGGTGTTTTAAGCGAACAGTACTGGGTTCGAGTCCTGGAATGGACATCAACACTGGGATACAGGTATATCCAATCGATGAGTCCCAAATAGGATAAAACACACATCTAGGATTCCACTATTAGCAACCATTCATAATTTTGTTTAATATAATATTCATTTGTAACACCTGAACAAGTTAGCACTGTTATTATACATTTATATTTTTACATAGATTAAACACAATTTAACTAACTAAGTAAAATAAAATAATCAACTAATCTATTAGACAATGAATATTTAAACTATACGAAACATTTCATTTTATCCCATTTTTATTTTTAAGGTTGATATAATATATGCCGGAAAACATATTTATATACATAATAATCCCGTTTACTACTAGGTAACAAAAAAAATTATTCTCCTTTCTTTTATAGTAATCTTATTATTATTATTATTATTATTATTACTAACTCACCCTAACTTTTTCTCAACATGGTATTTCTAGGGGAAACGAGAGAAAAAAATAAAAAAAGTAGATATATATATCACTGAATATATAAAGCCAGTCAACATAAGAAAGAAATCAGAATTATTCTGAACTGATTAAATACCATAACAAATTATACTATGTGAATATTATCTTTATGTAACTTTGGATTTTGATCTTTACACAGAAATTATTTTTTTTACTAGTGATCATTATAACTAATATTTAAATACATAAAAGACAATAAAATTATCGAAGAAAAAGAAAAAAAAAGAAAAAAAACTCTGGTAACAGAAATATTGTTTAATAGAGAAATGATAATCGTCTCTTTTGTTTTTTTTTCTCTCCTTTTTTCTTTTCTTTCTTATTCGTTAGTTCAATTATTCATTCGTTTATTTGTTTATAATTATTAAAATGAACATGAGACATAGCGGTATAAGAAAGTTTTTAAACGGGAATTAAAAGAAAAATAACGGTATGAGTTTACAAAAAAAAATGTTCAGATACGTTTTATTTTTTTTTATTATATTTTTTTGGTGCAAAATCGATAATAAAATATTTTTTGTTGTTTTTTAGGATAGAAGAAAAAAAAAAGAGAAGAAGAAGAGGAATGGGAAATAACATTTAACCTAAAATGATAAATGTGTCTACATATTTTTGTTGTAATTTTTAACGGTTATGATTTATTATTAAATAAAGAAATTTTACACGTGATATTAATGTATAGTGTCTACTTAAAAAAAACCTACTTATAGTACTAATTTTTTTTAAAATTTTTCCTATGAAAAAGAAATAATATTGAATATATGTTTTTTAGTGAGGTTCTTCATTTTGACGTCAATTAGACTTCACGATATTGTCGACGGGCTCAATACTTTAATGGCTTGAGATTTAACTCTAAGTTGATCGTATGAATGATTGTTGTCGAAATGTATATGCCATCTGTCCTCGTATATAAACATCGACTTAAATCGAATTTTATCAATAACAGAATTAAATAAGTCAAATAACGAGAATGGACGTTTGAATACATATATTTTGTAATATGAAGCGAAACGACGCGCAGTGGAGATGGCGGATAAGTCAACTCCATTTAACCAAGCGTTAATCAATATTTATAGTCACATAAAAATAAGTTACAGACGTGTGATGAATGGGATAAGAATTTTACACACACGTACACTCCTATAAAAACATTCAAGATTGATAAGTGAATAATTAAAAAGGTCAAAATGTAACTCAAAGTAGAATTAGTAGACTGGCCTGCCCCAAGTTTGGAATAAGGTATATGGGCTTAAAATAATAAGCGACACTACAATATATATACCTAAATCTGTTACCACTCATGGAGGAGCATAGGTCGCTCACCAGCATTCTACCTCCAACTCTTTCCTGGGCAATCCTTTCCAGTTTTTTTCAGTTGCTATTTATGTCTGCTTTCAATTCTCAATGCATTGTGTTCTTTGGCCTTTCGCTCTTCCGTTTTCCTTCAGGATTCCAAGTTATTGTTTGCTTTGTGATGCAGTTTGATGATTTTCACATTGTATATCCTATCCACTTCCAAAGTCTTTCCCTAAATTCTTCTTTAGTCGGAAGTTGGTTTGTTCTTTCCTACAGTAGTGTGTTGCTAATAGTATCCGGCCAACGGACACTCATCATCTCATGTAAACAATTGTTTATAAATACCTGTACTATGTTGATGATGCTTGTAGTAGTTCTCCAAGTTTCAGCTCAGTATATTAGAACTGTCTTGATTTTCGTATTGACGAATGTGAATTTGATATTGGTTGACAGTTATTTTGACAATCATCGCCTTTATTTCTGCATCAGATCTTGCACATTCATTGATGATGCCACTTAAGTACGTGAAACTTTTCACCTCATCTAGAGTTTCTCCATCAAGTGATATATATATAAAGTATCTATTATTATTAATAATAATAGCTACGTCTAACTGTAATCCTGTTGTATTATCTGGATTACCTATGATCATTAAATTTCTTGTAAGTTTGTGACAGTTTAGGATTTCCAACAGCTTCGATATAGTCAATGAACTTGTGACATGTCTTTTAATAGATGCTTTCATTAGAATATTCAATTTTCCTAAGTTAGTGGCTTCATTCTCTATTCAACCAATGTTGATTTCAATAATAAAGGACACCCGGTTAAGTTCTGTTACCTTGTTATGTATTTATCAGTCCAATTAGATATCTAAGCAGTTTTAACTATCATATTTCTGCACATCGCCTTTCATGGCCATGGAAGAGATAAAGAACAATGCGAGGTTCATTAGCTAAACATTTAGTCGATACAAATACTCAAATCACTATAAATATAAGATTCAATTTTATATATGGAATCCCAATTATCGTCTAGCGTCTAGAGCGATAATGGATCATATGCGGTAAAACGCACATAGCACCAACTTGCATTGAATGATAAAGCAACTGATGACTCTTAGTAAGAATACCAACATTAGATCAAGATAACTCAGAAATCAAGTCAACAGAATAAAATTTTGAATAGGTTACAACATGTTTCGACTTTGTCTTTTAATGAGTTTCTATCCCAATTTGGATAGCCATCTCAACCTAACCAACTGAAGTCTGTTAAACTTTCTCTCTAATCATATCATCTTTTGTAATTTGAAGACTGATGAGATACATTATTAACTTGAGTGAATGAAACAATTATAGCCAAGTAATTATACAGATGTTTATAGTGTTATATTCATTCTCCTTTCTAGCTATTTAGCCTCTTCATTCCTTTACGTAATTAGATTTTCTAAAAAAACGTATGTTATACTGGTTTGCTTATACACTTATACTCCTAAATTTTATATATTCACATTATCTTCTTTTGAAGTACAAACGGTAGTATGTTTGTTTCTAATTGATTCAACTAATATAATCCTTATGAACTTTTAATCAGTGTACATTTACAGACCATTTGTTTTTTGCTTAGATTTGAAATAAATGATATCCATAGTTTACATTACTCAGAAACGAAATTGTGTCAATCAATTTACCACCTAGCAACTTAATCTTTATTGTTATATAACGCTATGTAAGTGAATGTCAACAGAAGGAAATCGTTATCAATGATGTTAACAACATTTTTATATAAGATGATAATCTTAGACAACATTAAAAAAACACAACTGAAGTATGATATATCTTGAATTGAACATTTATATTTTGCTCCCAAAAGCTTGATAGTAATATCCAGACTGCATGACTTAACACATAAGTATAACAGTTGAACTAGTAAAAATCACAAAAATATTAAGCAAACCATATATTAGAGGACAAAATGAAGAATAATATTCATATTCGCTGATTCTATTTCTCAGATGAATATTAGTTCATTTGTTGAATGAGTGTTGACAAAGCAAAAACAATAAATCCGTTAAGTATCAAGTATTTTAGGGAAAATGATTTAGAACTACTGATTATACTACTATTTTGAAAAAAACATTATTCATATAGTTTGATTCGAGTGAATTTTATTAACATTGATAACAATTTCATTATCTTTATTATTGATAAGTATTAAGAAGTGGCTGTCAGGGCTCAGTAGCTAAGTGGACAGTGGAAGGACGTTTGAAGCAAACAGTACGCGGTTCGAGTAGCGAAGTGAACATCAATTCTGATGCAGACACATCCATCTGAATGCTACCAAATAAGAAGAAATGCGGGTCTTGGATTCCATTGCTAGCCATCATCCATTTATTGTTGATGATAATAAATGAGCGAAAATTCATAATATCAGAAGGGGTTTTGTGGATATTATAGTAATCTTGATAGTTAGTATCATGAATCAGTTGAAGCTAAACCACCATAAAAAACCTGAAAGCATTGGACGGCCGCTTTGTCCCAGTGTGCGACTCCTCAGCAGCGCGCATTCACGATCCCGCATCGCGAGGTTCAAT
Organism: Schistosoma margrebowiei; assembly: GCA_944470205.2. Classification (NCBI taxonomy): domain Eukaryota; kingdom Metazoa; phylum Platyhelminthes; class Trematoda; order Strigeidida; family Schistosomatidae; genus Schistosoma; species Schistosoma margrebowiei. The sequence goes on from OX104024.1 coordinate 6,944,329, forward strand.
TGCCTCGTGATCCTAACTATTAAAATTACGAAAATCCCTTCAAGAGGTATTCCCTGGAGTTCTAGTGGGAAGCAGTGAACAGTGCAGTTCAACTGGGTCAGTTGTGAGATGATAACTGACTGAAGACAATGGTGGATGTGTCGCTTAATTTCGTAGATCAGTTGGAGTTAGACATTAGTACTGTTGGATCCAGGCCAGCTCAGTGGTCTAGAGGTTGAGCGCTCGCGTGAGAGACCAATATATCCTGCGTTGGAATCTCGCGAGGTGGGATCGTGAACGCGCACTGCTTAGGAGTCCCACAATATGATGAAACTGCCGTTCAGTGCTTCCAGATTTTCCATGGTGATCTAGCTTCAATTGACTTATGTCTAGCTGATTTGTTTCAAATAACTGGTACAAATTTTGATCAATATTTAAATCTTTACTGACAAAAACTAACTTAAACAATTACTCCCTATTCATCCAGAGTGAACTTATCTTCTCTTATTACTGAAAAATGTATACTGTTTTGTTTCAGTTGTAAAAACTAGGATAAAATTAATGAGATAACCAATTTTGTAAAGAAGTTATTTAAATGAAAATACTAAAGAAACATTGAATTAACAAAGATGAAAGATATTTAAATAGAAAAATACATTTATAACAAATGAATTCATATTCTTAATTATTCAATTATATTAGTGTAAACATGAGAGTATATAAGCAAAGATGGATGGTAGCTAGCATGGGGATCCAGGACGTGTTTTTCATTCTCTTTGGGACTCGTCAATTGGATGTACCTGCATCTCAGAGTTGATGTTCAATCTAGGAGTCGAACCCAATACTGTTCGCTACAAACCCCATCACGTTGTCCACTTAGCTACTGAGTTCGATAAAAGACTGATCAATTACAGTCCTAATCATTAATGGAAGGATTCAAGTAAACAATATCAAGTGAATATATATATACATTCAATAGAACCAGTAACATAACTTTGAAATTAAAGAATAATATATACATGTACATATATAATTGAATAAGGAAGATATCATTCAACCAATTAAATACAGTCAAACACCTGGTTTATATCATTCAATGAAACGTTACAAATTGATTGAATGGTTCAATATTCAATTAACACTTGATATATGTCAATCTAGTAGAGAAATAAAATAAAATAAATGACTGACATTCACCTTTGTTTATCCTTTTTCTTTCTTTTTTCTTTAAAATTTGATACGAAATTTTCTATTCCCTCGAGTCTTTCCTTTTTATTTAATTTTGGATACATTCATGTTATTTCAGTCTCACTCTATAGGTGATTCTTTATTACTTTTGTATTTAATGATAGCATGTAAACGTGTAGTAGTAGTAGTAGTAGTAGTAGTAGTAGTAGTAGTAGTAGTAGTAATAGTAGTAGTAGTAGTAGTAGTAGTAGTAGTAGTAGTAGTAGTAGTAATAGTAGTAGTAGTAGTAGTAGTAGTAGTAGTAGTAGTAGTAGTAGTAGTAGTAGTAGTAGTAGTATACAACTGAATACAAAAGTACATTGTTGCTTTTTTTCTGTAGTATTTTTATTGCTCTTAAAAGTATTGATCAGTTAACTGATTAACAAGTTTCAGATAATCTCTACAGTTGAATTGATGATTGCAATGGTTAATTTTTATAGTTGAATTCATGAGTCAATCGAAGCTAGACCCTCATGGAAAACCTGGAAGCACTAGATGGTAGTTTCGTCCTACCCTTAACTCAGAAGTGCGCATCCACGATCCCACCCTCGCGAGATTCGAACCCAGGACCTATCGGTTAATTTTTAATTTTATGCAATTAACTCGATGGTAAATTTAAAGTAGAATTAACCTTTAGTGAATATAATAACTCTGAAGTTATATAGAAGGACAAATTAATTAATACGTGATCAATATGGTGAAAGTTTTGTATAACATGTAAAAATATTTCACTTGTTTAGCAATGACTAGTTACCCTTATAAATAACTAATTCATTTAACAGTTTTGATTGCTTATTATAGAAAATGGCATACATAGATAGATCTTAAAGTTTGTCATCTTTGTTCATTGGTAAAAAATAGCTGAAGCCAAATATCGTCTGTAAAAGGTTGATTATGTCAAGTAATTCATAATTAAATGAATTTGACGTATTAATTCATATTATTAATTCAGACTGAAAGCTCAAAGCTTGTAGAACTAGAACCAATAGTGTACAAATGATTTCGTTTTGTTATATAAAAAGAAGTTATATATGCAAAAAAATGATAATGATTAGCAGTGGAATCTAGTTGGGACTCATCAGCTGGATGAACTTGCATCCTAGAATTGTTGCTCACTCCGCGACTAGAACCCAGTACTGTTCGCTTCAAAGGCCTTCATGTCATCCACTTAGCTACTGAGTCCTGATAGCCGATTGCTTGTGCAATAGGGTGAAGTTTAAATTCACTTGGTGTTGTATACTTGAATCTTCTCGCTTATGCTTATCACTGTAATTGGTCAGAATCTTATCGGCATAGGTACATACCATGCGTATTGTTTCGATATTGCCTTAATTCACTAGCATTATAAGCAAATAATGATAGTAGGTAGCAATAGAATTTAGGATACGCACTTGGTCCAATTTGGGAGTTATCAGTTGCAGTTCTAAACAACAATGAGATGATTCAAGTAAACGAAACCAAGTGAACTTAGAAGTTATATATATCTTAGTAAAATCTGAGAACCATATAGTGTATAATTAATTTTCAAAATATCTATCAATGGTCTCATACTTGATTGTTCCTTCGTTTCTATTCTAATCACTCTTTGTTCTCGTTCTCTTTTTTCGATCTTCTTAACATTCTGCCGCCAGTCACTCTACTTTCGATTAGTGATACATACTACTTATATCTGTCGAGATCACTAGCACACACCACACTAGTAAGAAACAATTGTCTGTATTCTTTTGGCAGTTGTTTGAATTAAGTCACTACTTAATGTAAACCACCTTTGATTTAATATGTTCATAAATTGATATTATAGTGAAAAAAACGTAATTTGAATTATAAATAATCGTAAATCACTTTGTAAATAATATCAACCTTATGCACACTATGTATTAACCATCAACCAGTCTTATTACCGAAAAACAATCTCATGTACTAACAGTTGATTGTGTTATTTATTTGTCTATAATAGAAATGTTAACTTTCTATTATTTCAATAAACCGTAAAACAAATACACACACGTTTACGATCATTTCCAAATTATTCACATCTGGATTTAGAACGTGCTTTTAGTTTGTTAGTAATTTTTGTTTTTCTCCTATTAATGAATTCAATTCAACTGACAGATATATCAGAAGGGGTTGTGTGGATATTATAGTAATTTCTATTGTCGAGATCATGAGTCAATTAAAGTTAGACCACCACAGAAAACCTGGAAGCGCTGAACGGCTGAGGAGTTCTACAATAGGACGAAACGGTCGTCCAGTGCTTTCAAATCTTCCATGGTAGTCTAGCTTCAATCGACTCATGATTTCAAACAGCGGAACTAGTGTTTAACACTTTTGGGGAAAAAATGGGTATAGTTTAAATTTTTAAAAGTATTATATTAAACTTTAATTGGATAAAATATATCAATGAAATTAGCATTTCAAACATTTGGTTCATATTAATAAATGAAAGAAACTATAGTAAAGAAGAAAAAAAGGAGAAAGAGAGAAATTGAAATTTTTCAGCAAATATCTATTCATTACTGAATGATTCTATGTCAATCAACAAATAACTTGATTGATTAACTTAAATTATTTGTTTATTCCCCTTCCCCTATCCCTTGTCTCCCTCTCTCTCTCTCTCCCTCTCTCTCTCTCTCCCTCTCAGTTTTTCTGTCGATGAAAGTTATATATCAAATTTCCATGATTGAATTTTTTTTTAAAATATTTTTAACTCTAGACGATATATTTTCATTCTAGTACACGTTTTTACTAATTTGTATAAAATGAAATTATGAAAAGTACATAGACTAATGAAGAGGAAATTCGTAATGAAATGTATAATTGATAATATTTGCTAAGTAATCAGTAGTACAAAGGGGGGGATTTCTAGAGTTTGTAAAACTTTTAACGAACAATATTGAGAATATTACAGAATATCTTGATGAAATCTTAAAATTATACAGTAAATATTCCATTTTCAAAATATCTATCAATTGTCTCATACTTGATAGTTCTTTCATTTTCATACCGATCACTATCTGTTCTCGTTTACTTCTCTTCGATTTTCTTAATATTCTGCCACCAGACATCCCACTTGCAATTGGTGATATATACTATTTATATCTGTCGAGATCAATAGCACACACCACATCCCATACTAGACCGAAACAGTGTTTTCTCTGGCTATGGTCATCTTATGATGTAAATTATGAAATCTCAACAGTCTCCATAAACTATTATAAAAATGATATTCATATGCTCACCAGTGCCTAATTTCGTGATACCATTCTTATAGTTCTATTGGGATACTGTAACTGATAGTGTTCAACCATGTAAGATGTGAGATGAACCTGAAGATCATTGGTTTGATAAAGTTTTTTATGTAACAGATATTACAATATCTGACAGATGAAGTGTAATTTGATTTTTCTCTTGTAATTCAATAATTTACTGAAAAGATATAGTAAGCCATGGTATTCACTTACTTATCTGATTGATCGATTTTATGATCACGTTCTCACTAGTGACTAGAATCGACATGTAATTCTTGGATTTCTAGTGTGAAACCGCGACTAGTGGAGCTAATCCGTATCAGGTGTGAGGCAGTTACTCACCGAAGACAATGAAAGATAGTCGCGCAATATTGTGCATTGGTTGAGGTTAGACATTGACACCATTGAATACCGGCTCAGTGGTCTAGAGATTAATCGTTCTCGCCTGAGGCTGAAGGTGCTGAGTTTGGATTCCGCGTGTGAAGTGCGAACTGTTCAGGGCTATGAAATAACTTCTAAACTTGACATAATAAAATGTTTTCCTTGATTTTCTGGTTTATGCTTTACAGTTTAAGTGGTGTGGTGAGTATAAAAAAAAATCTTATGAAAACAAAGTTTATGACGAACACAACTTGATTTTACACTAGTAGAATATATTTATGATTATGCTTTTAGAATTAGTACTAACATAATGGATAATAAATAACATTATCCATGGATGGGTTGATCACTTCTTACTAAGATGGACGATGTCACATTACGAATGAGTGTTTGATAATCATTAAAACCGTTTTTACCCTAGTGAATTCAATTTATCACTTTCATAGTAATATTCAATGGAAAAATTCATGTTTATTATAGTTCAGTAATGTTTAGTTGGTGAGTTCTAAATTTACTTTTTGGATTTGACTGTATTTTATTAATTTTGATAATCCAATGAGAAGACGTAGTTTATCAGAATTATGTGATATATTTGCGCAATACATTTCGAACAATCTGATCACACATAATATACTTGTTAAGAACATTTATATATGAAATTTTAAAAGTTCTACAAGAGAGGTTAAGGGTAAGTCATAACAAAGGAAAAGTATTAAAGTACACAAAAACAAATGTGATTACCACTCTGGATAGTAAATCAGCATTACCAGGATAGGTAAAGTGCAAGGACAAATTGTTTTTGAACACATAAAGGGGGTTATATATATATCACATAATTCTGATAAACTTCGTCTGCTCATTGCATTATCGAAATTTATTTTGTTATTGTCGATAAAACTCAAAAACTTAAATTTATGACTTCTTACTAATAGCAGAGTGTATAATACGTTGACATTGGGATAGAAATTTACCGGATTCCAGTCTCATTGTAATAATCAACACCAAGATTCATATACCTTCAGATCATCAGTCTTAAATAGTACAAAATGAGCACTTTGGGATTACACTTTCTAACTATAATTCGAATATTTTTTTCTACATACATTTATATTTCAAAGAAAAACTACGTTTGTTTGACAGTTTAGTAATAAATCTTTTGGAAGGTTAAGATGAATATAAAATGAAACACAATCCTACAGTATTTACCAAGAGTGTGGTTTGTGCTACTTATATAGACAAATATAAGTAGTATGTATCATCAATCGAAAGTGAAATGCATAGAGATAGAAGGTTAAGAAGATCGATGACAACAAAACGAAAACACTGAATAATTGCTGTGGAAATAAGGGAACAGTCAAGTTTGAGACAATTGATTGATATTTTGCAAATGAAGTATTTATTGTATGGTTCTCAGATTTTACTAAGATGTTCTGTAATTTTGTGTTGAAATACATTCGATTGTCCCCACTTGTGTTCTCTTTCGCTACATTAGAAATGAATATTGTTACATATATCTATATTCAGAATGGGTTTTGTTGAGATTTAGGAAATTTCACAGATTGAAATCATGAATCAGTTGATGCTAGACCACCATTGAAAACCTGGATGCCGGCTCAGTGGTCTAGTGGTTAAGTGCTGGCGCGCGAAGCCAGTAGGTCCTGGGTTCGAGCCCCGCGTGGTGCGAGATCGTGGATGCGCACTGCTGAGGAGTCCCATACTAGGATGAAACGGCCGTCCAGTGCTCCAGGTTTTCAATGGTGATCTAGCATCAACTGACTCATGATTTCAATCTGTGAAATATATCTATCTGTCCATTTCTTACAATCGGGTTAAACCTGTCCATCACATTGTCACTTTTCATTTAATCTATTAAATTTAATTCTTTTAGGTTTTAATCACGTTTATTTATTAATTGAATACTGTATGGTTGAGTTTTATTTTCATTTCAACCTTTTACTTTCGTTACATTTATGTGTTGTTATTGTTTTTATTTTTTGTGTTTTATCCCATATGTTGTTCGGCTATACCACACTGACATATTTATATAACATTGTTCTAGAAAATACCAGATTATTTTAAATTGAAATCGTAAATGTGAATTACACTTCTATATATATAATATCCAGCCTCACTTAAAAAGAAATGACCAGAAATATAACATACTATTTGGACATTCAGACTGTGATTTCAATCCGACAAATAAATTAATCTAACATTTTATACGTTTATTCCTTTCTTTCTTACAAAAAAAGGTTTTTTATATTTTAAGCTAAAGACGAAGCTTAGAAGAATAAAGCAACAACAACAACGACAACAACAGCGACAAGAACAACGAATACGTCGAATGTTTTCGTCTACTTTATTTTTCTTTTTCTTTTATCTTTTTTTTGATGACCACACTTCATGCCAATCGTCTTTAAATGATTCAATTTTTTCATAATTTAAATAGATTTAATACATACTATTGGTTATACTGGGAATTTTCTCTTCTGTCTTCGATTGTACTATGCCGCCACTAATTTATTATCAATATTTCCATCGTCTTCTTTTTCTTTCTTTCTTTTTCTTTTTCATAATTCAGACGTTTATTTTTTTTTGCAAATTTACACAGTTAACCATTCATTACCTTTTATGTTATTGAAGTTCTAGTTTTCAATAGATATATATATTCTTTGTAATTTATCATCCAGTTGGTCGACAAATGAATAACACTCCGTACATAAATATTTATTTATTTGAAAAAAAATCAGAGAACAAATCTTCGTTTTCTTTTCGTCACCATTTTCATCATCACCATGATCATGATCATAATGATCTATTGAAATGTGTTATATCATTTCTTCTCTTTATTTTGTTTTAAAAAGAAATAAAATTATATATATATGTGTATATAAAACGAAATTAGGGTTTTAGAATTTATGTTCAGGTTTTAGTTGGTTTTTTTGTCGCCATAAAATAGTTTTGCATTTAAAAACTTTATGATGTAAACCAGATGATGATTATAGATTAAAGAAAAAATAAAGCTGGTTAGGTGACTATAAAATTTGATAAGTTGGAAAAAAAATGGACAATTTTCACTATATACCGCTTGAGCCTTTTACCTTTGTAGAGGAATAAGCCAACAGATAGGAATCTCCGTTTAACTTAGGTCATGAGTTGTACTTTTCAATTGTTGCACAGTATTATTTATGAATTTGATATCTATTTCTAATACTCAACCATTATTCATAGTTATGCAGTATCGCAAATGAGTTGAAGTTTGACTTGTACATTAATGGGTCTCGTCTCTGTGGTCATGAGGATTAGTGTTTACACGAGGGTCTGAAGTCCCTGGGTTTCAATCACGATCATTTGGTTATAGATGTACACTGTTGAGGAGTCACAAACTAGAACGAAACAGACGTCCAGTACTTTGTTAATTTTTAATGATTGCCTAATTGACATCAGTTCGTTATCTTGGTGAAATATGTCTTAGTAATAAAAACTAATATTTCCAATGCTTGCAATTTCTTTAAAATATCTTACATTTATTGTGCTATAAAACTGATATCAGCATAATAATTAAATTCAAAAAATATTATTCTTGAACTATAAAACGATATAAAAATTTCAAAAGTGAATAGTTTGGAGAAAATAATTTATTACCTACATAGAATTGTCATAGACAAAAACCATGGTAGTTTTATTTTTCTATGAATAAAATTACATCCCAATCACTTCATCATCATCATCATCATCATCATCATCATCATCATCATCATCATCATCATCATCATCATCATCATCATCATCATCATCATCATCATCATCATCATCATCATCATCATCATCATCATCAACGTTGTTATTCAAGGTTTATTGGAAATTTCTTTCAAACAAAATACAGAAATAAATCATGAGTTTACTATTTGAAGCTTTCCTAGACCATATATATTATTCGGCTTTATGTCCCAATATATAATTGTGTTTTATTTCTCATATTTATTTTAGTCTTATCTAACTAACTCATCTCACTTTAATACTACTATTTTATATTTATTTACAAAATGCACGTATATGTATATATTAAGTGAAGGAATATATATATATATATATATATATATATATATATATATATATATATATATATATATATATATATATATAATTACGATGAGCACTAGTTTGGATAGTATAGTGTAATAACTAGACAGAAAGGAAAAGACAAAGAAAATTATTCATAAGTTACTATGATAGTTGTGTGGCTAATGTTGCTGGGGGGGGGGTGAAGAAAGAGTGGAGCAGTGGAAATCGTACACTTGTTTTCAGATTATATATTAATGAAAAGGAATTTGCGTGAGATTTTCGATTTAAAAATTAGAACGTAAATGAACGAGAATACGTCAATATTTTCTCCTTGAAAATGATTTTCTGTTTTTTAACATTCAATTAAATTATTATGTTCTCCTTCTTTGATTTAAACGAATTATGATGCTTTCATCTTTGCTCTTTTCTTCATTTTTTTTCATTTAAACTAATTTATGGGTAATTATCGGCAGGAATGTGTTCCAATATGCAGTGTTTGAGATTCCTAGTGATATACAAACCTCCTATATGCAAACCTCCAACTGGCTATTGAATGAGTACTATAAAATTGAAGAACGAATTTTATTGAACTAAATAAATTCACATAATTAAATACTTAATAAACGGTATATCAGTTCTCTACTGAAAAATAGGTTCGACCGGAAACATTAGAATAAGTACATATCAAGATGTAATATATCACATGAATTAATTTCACCTGAATCTTTTCTAGGTTTAATCTGGATATTAAACTTAGGTAAATGTGAAGGGTTTGGGATTGGGTTAACAGTCCCATTCCATGAAGAAAAGCCGTCGTTAAAGAACACTAACTAGAAAGAACTCTTTTAATCATATCAGATGAATTAGTTGTTGAAACAGTGATGTATGAACGAATTCCAGTATTACGTTTCTTATGTTTACATCACAAATTATATATATATATTAAAAGGGTAGAAAAGTAGATTAATGTTCATATTTCATAATAAGTAATATTTCAATGACATCATGTTTGTTTGTTTGTTTTGCAGTACAATCACTTGTTGTTTGTTTATCAATAAACACGATGTTCAAAGGCTTTTAAAATATTCAATAAACAATTGACTATAGATTTATTAGACCAGTAAACTATCTTTTCTAATATTTCATGAACTAATGTTATACAATCCATCCTTAGCTATCAATTTTCTTTTCTAATTTCTTATATCAACTACGGGCTTGTTTTTACATTTGACACAAAGTAACCTGTGATAATTGCGGATTCCAAATACCTCAAATACCAACACGTAATAGAGAACTAAAAGGTAACCTGTAATATGAATTTCCTTTTTTGTTGTTAAAGAAATGTACTTTTATAGACTTCTCAGTTTTCTACACTTTTATATTGGTTATTAGAATCTCCCCATTGATATTTAGGATTACAACTGATCAATCTCTTATTGGTATATCTGCATCTAGTAGAGATTGTAGTTGTCACTTTTCAATCATTTTTGTTACCAACCAATAAGTAAACAAGTGTAAGAATTATATATATATATATCCCTATGTCTTCATTATTTAACCTTTTTTATTATGTATGAAGATTTCTTGTTAACCTCCAAGTTTATGTAAATACAAAAGTGTTTGTACACATACTATCAATACTATAGAATTTCTAGATTGTAAGGAATGAAAATAGAAAAAGGAATATATACTTCTGTTTAGATCACAATAGACTGATGTTATTTTTAAAAGTTACAATGTACAATCAACTGTTCAAAGTTTAGAAAACATTTGAAAAGATAAAAAACGGTGAACATTCTCTAGTCGTATTCCTTATGTTTTCATTATACCTGAAATAGTATCTTCATATTTGTTTTATGCTACGTAGATATATCTTCATTTATGATGTGAAAACGTGGAGAGATTCATATTGGTAGGAGTTCCTACGATGATTATGACTGACTAACTAACTGACAAGTTGATGTTTGTAATTATTTCTAAAGATTTCTTTATTTTACCATAAATGGTTTTAATTTAAAGTTTCTATTAAGTTTTACCAAAAAGTGATATTTTGGTTAGCGTTTTTTTACCGAAGTTATTTTCTAAGAACTCCGCCTGTAGCTCTTCTAGAGTTACTGCCAGTTCCAAGTACGGGTAAAAGAAGATGGTTTGGCATGGGGTTAGCGACCTCATCCCGTAGAAAAAACACTAACCAGAAGAAACAATTTAATCCATCTGCCCTGGAAGTTTAAAGGTCTTCTTTTAAAAGAACTACGACGTCTCATGGTGAAAAATGAGTTCCTTCGGAAGTCATGAGGCCGATGCCCTTTCTAACAACCAGAGCGACAATTTTTATAGGTACATGGAACGTCCGGGCAATGTGCGAGCCCTCATACCCCATACACACGAACAAATGCAGATGAAGACAACTAGTGTAACAGCAGCATCTGCACCAGTAGGCCTCAACATACACAAGGGGAAAACCAAGGTCCACAAGTACAACACTGAGAACACCAATGCAATCACATGTGATGACGAAACTCTGGAAGATGTAGAATCCTCCACATACCTAGGAAGCATCATCGATGAACAAAGAGAATCAGCTGCTGACGTAAATGCGAGGATTGGCAAAGCAAGTGCAGCATTCCTACAATTGAAGAACATATGGGACTCAAAACAACTTTCAATCAATATCAAATACACAATCTTCAATACGAACGTCGAGGCAGTTCTACTGTATGGAACTGAAAATTGGAGAACTAATACAACCATCGTGAAGAAGGCGCAAGTATTTATAAATAGTTGTCTACGCAAGATACTCAGCAACAGCCTTCTGGGGGAGAGAATAAACCAGGTTCCAGCTGAACAGGAAATTAGGAAAAGACGATGGAAGTGAATGAGACATACATTACTCAGATCGCCAAACTGCATCACAAGGCAAACCCTAACTTGGAATCCTGAAGGGAAGCGGGAAAGACGAAGGCGAAGAGTACATTACATCGGGAGATAGAAGCAGGTATGAAAAGGATGAATAACAGCTAGAAAGAGCTGAAAAGGATTGTTTAGAACAGGGTTGGATGGAGAATGCTAGTGAGCGGCCTATGCTCCTTCTTGAGGAGTAAAAGGAGTACGTAAGTGAAGTAAGTATATCCTACGAATGTCAAGACGGTTCTATTGTACGAAGCTGAAACTTGGAGAACAGCCAAAATCATCATCAAAATTGTACAAGTATTTAAGTACAATTCTCTATACAACATACTCAATGTCCATTTACTGGATATCATCAGCAACAACCTACTATGGAACAGAACAAACCAGGTTTCATCTAGAGAAGAAATTATGAAAAGATGTTGTAAGTGGATAGGATACACATTTAGAGAATCACCGAATCGCATCACGATGCAAGCGCTAACATGAAATCCTGAAAGGCCTATTCTTCTCCATGAGAGATAACAGGCGTAAGTAAGTAAGTAAGTAAGTAAGTAAGTAAGTAAGTAAGTAAGTAAGTAAGTAAGTAAGTAGGTAGGTAAGTAAGTAAGTAAGAACTGGTAGTTTTTGATTTACTGTTCAATTTATAAATAAAAAGTAAATAGCTTTGATTTCCAAATAGAACAGTAATAGAACAATGATGCGTTCAAAACAGAATTGTGAACCTAAACTGAATAATGAATGATAATTACTGAATTGACTGTCAAATATTATCAAGTGAATTTATTGAAAACTTCAAGCTTACGAAGAATAATTTGAATAAATTCATTAATCATAAAATAAGGATGTAATTACTAAATTTTAGCCAATAACTGATGGAGATTGACAGAATGTTAAACATGTTCTTACTAAGTCCATTGGTTTCTATATTTGTACATCTTGAGTTTCAGTTGAACTTTAGTTTTTACATAATTCAACTGTTTTATTCATTCACTTGATATTGTTTTACTTGTATTTTCTGATTGTTATTTAGGACTACAATTGATCAGTCTCATGTTGGTACATCCCGGTACATCCAGCTGACGAGTCTCAAATAGGACGAAAGGTGCGTCCTGCATTCCACTGATAGTCACTACCCATCTATTCTTAAAATGTTTTTTTTCATTGTTATATGTCAGGTTGGGAAACCATAAAACATTGAATTCAATTGTGTTTTTGTTTTCAGTCTATGACACATAATTGCAGTAAAACAGAAATCATATCAGTGTTGTTACAATTCTGTAACTAAATATCTATACACGGAATGTCAACACCGAGACAAATATCAGTATGTAGTAATCAGTTTGTTTTTATTTTGAAAGTTTCAAGCATTATAAAGAGTAGAGATCAACCAGTTATTATTCAATATATTATACTACAGTTACGGAAGAACACTACTGTCAACTGATAACATATACAAAGCTATGTAATCTGTTCTTAGAATAAAAAAATCAAGTATTGAAGAGGAAAAAGCAGAAATTTAATTAGGATGTTATTATCCTTTTAACAGAGATAAGAAGTACTAATTTTTCTCCGTATTAGTTGTGATTTACTATTCACAAAACTTATAGCAAAGTGAAATAGAATGTTCATTGTCATATTCAATTACTTTAAGATTCAAATGAGATCATGAGCCGATCAATGTTAAACCACCACTGAAAACTTGAAAGCACTGGACAACCATTTCGTCCTGGTATGCTTCAAGATTTCTGGTGAATAATGTACACCTTGAAAATGGTTTGCTCAAAGGGAGTAAAGTTTTTACAAGTGCAACTGTCAGATATCTTCTCGATAGTAGACACAAAGTGAATGTAAGTGATGCATACAAAATAATCAAAAGACAAAAAACATCAAGCTTACTCCATTTTCCATTGGCTACTACTGTCAAACGTTTCCGAACAGACCTATGTATATAGAAGGAATGTTTGACTATCCTTACCCTGTCATAGCGATTGGACTTTTGTCTTATAACCATTGTTTATTTTAAACTTTCTTTTCAACCTTGTACCTAACCTTTTTATTTTTAAATACTTGATTCATGGATCATCTGAAGGTAGACCACCATGGAAAACCTGGAAGCACTGGACGGCCGTTTGTTTTTATTATTATTTCGTCTTCTGACATTTGTCTCTTACATAATCTGATTAATTTTCACATATTTGTTTATTTTGTCAGGCTGAACGAGTACCTAGTCACTTATTAATTCCATAACCCCTTAATGATTGATTCCCAACATATTAATAGACATAGATCTTAACTATATTTATCTATACACTTTGTAATCCTATTCTTCTTATTATTATGATTTTGGTCACGTTCCGAACATTTGTCTGAAGTCCACTAACTTAAGTAAACCAAACATTGGTTAATAATAATATTTATATTATTAATTGTAATTCTAGGTTATATAGAATGAATTTATTTTATTCAACAAACCTTGTTGTAAATGCCCTGTTTAAATTAATAGTGGGATCTGGTTATATGAAACTTGCCTATGGTGGTGTTGTGCTGTCTGTACCAGATGGTTTTATTATTAAGTTTACTTCATTATATTGCATAACATCATCATTACCTATTTCATACAGAAGTGCTTTTTCATTATAGAATTTTGATTCACTTAGACATGAATTAGACGCATATGATGCAGTTCTAAATCCTAATGAAAGTCTCACAATTAAATCTTCCAGTTTGGAGAACACAATTCCACCACAAATAACCGACTGATAGGAGGATCTTCTTTTTCATTTGGCACGTGCTTAATTTTTGTGTTACTTAGGAATATTTCAGTTACTATGACGAAATTTGTAATGGGATTTAGCACAACAGAGAGTATACTGTATATTGGTAGATCATGTAATAATCTCTTTAGTAATATAATCTCTTCGTTTCAGCACTAAAAATTTATGTAACCCTTATATATTTTGGTGAAGTGAATCAACATTCCAAAAAGGGAGTTCTAAGTCGGATTTATGCCAGAAAATAGACGTGATTCAGATGCATATGGGAACTTGTAAGAAATTATACTCTCATCAAATTCACACCATTGCTATCCTAAGTCATAATGAGAGATGTCATCATGAACCACGATTTACCTTCAGAAAAATTGATTTAATCTCATTGATTGCTGTATTCCATTGCAATAACTAATGCAACCCAGTAACACTGTTTAAGTTGCTAATGGGCTGACTGACTGATGCCGGACATTGTACTACTAATTAAACTCATATCATTCATTTATATATTATGTTTAAGAAATATGTAAACTGGGCCACTACGGTCAATACTGTTATGTACTACAGCCAACTTCTTTAGTTAGTGAATACTTTGGAAGTGTTTATTTTTCATAGATTTTTCGATTATTGAATGATTCCTGTTAAAATAATTGTGAGATTATCATCATTATATTTTTCTTTGTCAAACAGTGTTTATGAATTAACTATCTTATATCATTTTTCAACCGTGTGATGATCAAGTCGATAAACAGGGTCGGATTGATTTATACTAGTATGAATTCATTATTGAATATGATATCTTAAATCGTTTTTGTATTGGTTGCTTAAATCTTACCATTGATGTTTACGACCGCAATTGTTCAGTCTTTTATTGGCATGTGTTCATCCTATGCAGATTGCCTCGATATTGCCTTAATTCACAAGCATTCAATGCGAAGATGGATAGTGGCTAGCAGTGGGATCCAGTATGACGCGCGTTTCATCCTATTTGGTCCTCGTTAGTTGGATGTCCCTTCATCCCAGAGTTGACATTCACTCTGAGACTCGAACACAGTACTGTTCGCTCCAGAAGCATATTTACCAGTAAGAAATTGATCAGCTACAGTCCTTAACATCAATGAAATGATTTAAAATACAATACGAAAATGGATTAAATTTCATCCCATTGCACAAACTAATGACTATCTGGATTCAGTGGTTAAGTGGATAACGTGATGACGTTTGAAGCAAACGGTTTGTCTGTTACATACACCCATTTCGCTTATCACTTGGATGAACTTGTTGTGTTTATTAAGAAACTCATGCGTTAAGAATATTATTCGAGGTAAATAATTACCATCGTAGTAAAACTATTAGTTAGAAACTTTTGTAAGGATTAATGATATCCGATCACTGTCGTAAAACGTGTACGTATTGAATGTATACTGAGCAGATGAACACGAGACAAGATTTTACTGAAATCTCGCTTATATATCCCCAGGAATCTCGTAGTATCACCAAAAGGATGATACTAAATCAATAGAAAGTTATTGTTACGAATAATCATATAAATTTCCTATATCACACAGTTATTAATGATCGTTTCGTTACGTTAATCTTACATAATGAATATATGAATAATATAGTAGAACTGTATGAATAATTAATTAGTTATAAATACTGCATTTCATAGTATAAGGTTATTATCCACAACTTTTATTCCCTTTCTTTCTATAGCGTTTAACTTCATTTGAATTGGTTTTCCGTTGGCATGAGGTAATAAAATTCCCATAAGTGTAGTTTACTACAATTAAGATATAAAGTAATGAAATTCCTCTACTAGTATTATTTATTTCATTTGAAATTATAAGCCTGGAAACTTTGAAAAGACAAGTGTTTTAAATTTATCCCGATCAAGTATTATTCTGGTTAGTGTATTTTTTTAGCAAGGTCGTTTTTTACAGTAAAACAAACCATCTACCAGCTGAAGAGAAAATTAGGAAAAGACAGTCGAAGTGGATAGGACACACAGTGAAGAAATCATCAAACTACATTACAAAACAAGCAATCACATGAAATCCTGAAAGGAAACGGAAAAAGGAAAAAAGATCAAAGAATACACTGCTTCGAGAATTGAAAGCAGACATGAAAACAATGAATAGCAACTGGAAACGATTGTCTAGAACAGAGTTGGATGGAGAATACTAGAAAGCGGCCTGTGCCCTTCCCCCATCAGGGTTAACAGAAGTGACTAAATACAATCAAGTATATTATTTAATCTATCACATTGACAGGTGAATTGTGATAGAAAGAATACTTCATCCATAGTTATTCCTAAATTACATGAAGTTGATATATATCGTAAAATTCAGTAGTATATTTGTTCAAGAGAATTAATCTTGAATTCATCTTTAAAATGATTAAGTACTTAATTTAATACCTTGATCATAGATAATAACATAGAGTTTCATAAAAGAAAATTAACATCAACTATGATTTTTCTGTCATTAGTTCGTTCCATCAATATAATCATTAACTAAAACAGTTTTACATTTCATAACAATGTTATTGTTCACTCTTTTCATAAGAAAGAAAAGAACCTATTCAAAATAAGTAGTTTTCTTTTCTTTTCTCTTTGAAATTATCTGTTCTTGTATATATTTTTTCCTTTTCTTTTCGTTTGATTAATGAGCCGTCAAAACAGCGGCGAATGTAAATGTTGTTATTGTTGTTGCTGCTGCTGTTGTTGATGATGATGATGACGATCGACAAATAGAATGTTGATGATGATGATGATAAACGGTTTCTTTTTACTTTGATGTAAATATTATAATTTATGAAGGTAATCACATATATGATGCGATTTAACTATGACTAATGATATTTATAGAGTTAATTAATTAACTATTTAAATACAAAAAATTGATAACATACATATGTACATGAAGTAATTAATCAAAGGTTAAATTGTACTTTAAGTATAAACTTTGGTTGTTAAATATCTATACATTGAGGTTTATTTATTCATATAGAATATGATGTATATAATATGACATTAGTAAATTTCAACTAATGACTTAAGCAATATATCACTTTTTATTCATACGAAGTAAATGCTTAACAGTATATATAGTCAGAATGGAGATTTGTAGAGATTCAAATCCAAGACATTTGGTATCGTGTACTAATGCTTATCCTCTAGACGACAGAGTTGGTATCCGATTGTGATAGTATGTAAATTTAGTTGATCTTGCTAAATCCTTCATCCATTGTCTGAAATAGATAACTATCTCTACTTGATCCGGATTGGACTCCACTGATCGGCTCATGAGTTTAACTATTAAAATTACTAAAATCTCCATAAATCCCCAATCTGATAATAATCATTTGTTCACTAGCGATTGGATTGAAGATGGACTTCTTAGAATTCTAGTCAGAAGCCATAACCAGTGGAATTCAATTGAGTCACGAGTGTGGGATCGTGGATACTCACTGTTAAGGAGTCCTACACTAGGACGAAACGAGCGTCCAATGCTCCCAAGTTTTCAGTGGAGGTTTAGCATAGATCAACTCATGAATTCAACAAATTTATGTAGTAAAAATTTGAGTGGTTTTATTAAAACTGCGGAAAATTCTGAGATTGTAATGAGATGATCAAATTTGTTGTTAGTTTAAAGAGTAAACTAGAAGGATATCAATAACGGTGATGGATTAATATTACCAACATTATTGTTTGAACCGTAGAAATATACCGCAGTCTAATTGACTGCTAACAGTAAATATAACGGATTCTTAGTTGCAATGTAAGAACTTTATGTCTAATACTACACCAATATGAAACGAGCATAAAAGCAGTAACTGGTGACGATTATTAAATAACTATATCTATAGATCATTTTTATATTAATAACTAGTTAGATTTGTGTGAAGTTTGACCTTATTGAACTCATCTAATTAAAAAAAATTATTTGTAAATCTAACCTGACAGTATTAGTAGGTGAATCACATGTCTGACACTTCTATATAACATTTATTAAAGCTTGCATTGATATCATGAATGGAGCAATGTTAGACCACCACTGAAAATTTGGAAGCACTGCACGGACGTTTCGCCCCTAGTATGGGACTCATAAGCAATGTGAACCCACGATCCCTCACCTGAGACTCGAACCCGGGACCTTTGATCTCACGCGCGAACGCTTAACTTCAAGATCACTGGACAGGTACCCAACGGTTTTGGTGTCTAACTACAAGCATTAAGAGAAGTAACATTTATAAACATAAAGATATGATCTTTTATTTCTTTTTCAATTATCATAATTCAGGTGGTAATGCAAACTTTACCATACAATATATGACATAAACCTGTCGTTAAAAATAAATTACACATAATTAAAAGATTTGGAAAGTAACTATGGGGGTTTATGGAGATTGTCGAATTTTCATAGTTAACATTATGAACTTATTTTAATTAAACTAGGAAGCAATGGACTTCTTTTTCATTCTACTATGCAACCCTTCAACAGTGTACTAAAATCTTTGGGTCTAACGGCAAGTGCTTAACTTTTGGACCACTGAGCTAGTAGCGGACAATGTAAATGTCTAACTTCAATTAATTAGCAATATTGGATAACTATCCGTGAAACCTGTTGTGGATAACTTTCTTACTCCAGAAATGGTTGGGCAACATTAGTCACGGCCTCTTACTAGAACTCCTAGAATAGCATCTCGAAGTTACCCATATTTGATTAAATGAGTCACATAACTTACCGATATCAGTTGATGTGACTTACTATAACCTGGCTCAATTGTCCATAGGTTAGGTCCTCGCCGTGGGAGTTAAAGATCCTGGATCTGATCTCTAGTGCAACTATGGATGCGTATCATCTAGAAACCCTTCAGCAGGATCAAATGACTGTTCAGTGGATTTTGATTTTCGCAGGCTGTGCGGGTGAGATCAACTCATTAAGTGAGCTACAAAGACTTGAAAAGTGATATTACTTTCTGAATAATTTTGTCTTACACTGGAAATAATTAGGAGAAAATATGCAGGAAATTAAAATATTATTATAACGCTTAAATACTAAGTGATATTGTGGTGTGTGCTACTTATAATGATGTAAGTAGCATATGATGTTAGTCATGAACAGAAGGTCTGGCATATATATATATATATATATATATATAATGCTTTAACCAGATATAATCAACAGTGTACACCCGTGGATCCCAATGCTGTAGACAATATAAAGTATTTAGCAAACATTACAAACAGTGCTTCCAGGTTTTCTATGGTGGTCTAGCTTCAATTGACTCATGATCTCAACCATTGAAATTAACTTATATTATATTTTTAACGAAACACCGTTAGGTTAACTAGTTAGTTAATTAGTTGACCAGTTAGTTAGTCTAGATAGCCTTATTGTAGATTAGTTGTAACACTTTTAAGTTAGGTTTACCCACAGCGATTCATGATATTCTTCGCGATTTATAACACTGAAATAATTGTGATTGCTTCTATTTATAAATCCATTCGTTAACTACTGCAATAGATTGATTACCATTAATAGTTCATTGCATCACTTACTTACTTACGCCTGTTATCTCTCATGGAGAAGAATAGGCCGCTGACCAGCATTCTCCATCCAACTCTATCATGAACAATCATTTCCACTTGTTTCTAGTTGCTATTGATTCTTTCCATGTCTGCCTCCGATTCTCGACACATTGTGATGCAACTCGGTGATTCTCCAAATGTGTATCCTATCCACTTACAACATCTTTTCGTAATTTCTTCTCCAGATGAAGCCTGGTTTGTTCTGTTCCATAGTAGGTTGTTGCTGATGATATCCGGTCAATGGACGTTGAGTATGTTGTATAGAGAATTGTACTTAAATACTTGTACCATTTTGATGATGATTTTGGTTGTTCTCCAAGTTTCAGCTCCGTACAGTAGAAATATCTTGGCATTCCTATTACATTAAATAATAATAATCACAGAAATTTTAATGAGCATAATATATCAATCAATTGTTCTTTTAAATAATGCTTTTTTTAGGTCAAGATAAACATATTTGTCTATAATAAAATGTTTTTCTTAGAATGATAAACTAAACCATTTTAGACATAAGCTTATTTTAAAAATGGAAATTGTGTCCATCTGTCTACAGTGTGGTTTTATTTTGCTAAAACATACATTTCTATCAGAAGGAGTTTTGTGGATATTATAGTTTTAGTATGAAACTTCTCAGCAGTGCACATCCATTGGTTTAGGAGTTAAGTGTTTGCACGCGAGACCGAAGTTTTCAGGTGTGAGTCCCGCGTACGGGATGGTGAGTGCACACTGCTTTTCAGTCTCATACTAGGACGAAACAGCCGTCAAGTGCTTTTAGATTTTTCCATGGTGGTCTAACTTTAATCGACTCATGAATCCAACTATTAAATTACATCAACATTTTCACAATGAAACTTTTTATATATTTAACAACCAAGTACAGCTTTTATACTTTTGTAAGAATATCAGTCAGTTAGTCTTGAGTGCTGTTAGAGGTATGAGGGCGGGTATCACTTCCCGGTTGAACACACCGTGGAAGGGTTCTTCTGGAGGTACCTGAAATGAAAATTGGATTAGAGATGGTCTTAGTGACAGGAGAGCGTGACCTCAGTGCCCAAGGAACAAATGCTTGAGGTAGGTCACACACGACATTTTTGTGAGTAATTTTCGTTTTAGCTATGTACTTGTTGATAACTTACCGCCAGAGACGAATGAGGGAGGTGTGCATTTTCAGGGCCAACCTTTTCCAACCCCACCCCTCCTTGTGGGAAGGCAGCGCCACTGTCATGCTGATTATCTGAAGGAAACACCTTACTGCCATCACACCTCTGTACAGTCAGCAGTAAGACTTCACCCTCAGAAATTGGGTTTGCTGCCTTTAATCTTGCCGCTCATCAACCGATCTGTCTGGCATGGTAGGACCTTCAAGAACGATTGTTCCAGCCAGTATAGGTCGATTGACTCATCACGATAGGCAAGCCTGACCATCACATTAAGGTAGCAACAACGTTCGGTTGTCGGAATATATGAAAAAAAAGGTCAGTGGTATTTACTTTATGAAAACCAAAAAAAAATCCAGAGAAATAAACACTTATCTGATCAACAGGTTTGATTTAATTCGTAATATTGTTGATAATCTTGACTGAATTCTTCAGACAATCTTAGCTGTCAAACGTGTATTCTATACAAATCGCTTTGATGTAGCCATATTTTTTCTACAAATGTTCATTAGAAAAAAACATGGGCTGCAACTTTTAGTGGAATTCAGGAAGTATGTTTTACTGTATATAGGACTTGTCAGCTGAATGTAGTTAGATATATGTTACGAGAGATACATATGTAAATTTTTTCAAAAGTTATAAATCTATCCAGAAAGCATTAGTTTGTATGTTCGTCATATTATTAATTCATTTGACCATAATAATCGTGAGTTTTTCATCCAAAAATAACATGTTAAACTACTTTGTCCTTGCTTGATTTAACTGAATAAATTGATATCATTCTACTTTTGTTAAATTATTCGATATAATCATTTTGTAGATTTAACACCCTATAAATGTACTGTTATATCTAGAGCTTAAATACTTGCTATACCACGTACTATTTAAGTACTCGAACGCTAGAACCCTCCAAGTCACAAGTGAGAATACGGAAGACGAGTGAGAAGGAATGTTATTCCAAACAGTATCAAATGTGGTACTAAACTATCAGGTATTTATAGTTTTTAATAAAAAGGAAATCATCATCACAGTTATGCAAATCATGTGCAGTAGTTTTTAGCTTTTTTCCATTACGAAGTTACACATTTAGATTCTGGAATGTTCCTCCAAGTGATGATTGGATGGGACTGTCTTCAGCTCTTTCTGAGCTTCTTTGAGTCCAGCTGGGGGCAGTCCTCACATATACATAGTTCGAAAAAACATTGATTTAATAATATGATACCTCATAGTAAGTGGAATTCTCGAGAGAGCTTGATTTTTGATAAAGGTTTAGCCTAGATTATAATCAATAACCTAGATTTAATGAATTGTTACAGACCGAGTTTCACAGTGATCGTAAATTTTCACTGGAAATGAGTCAAAAACAGAACAAATGTTCAACATAACGTCATTATCTTGATGATGGTGATTTTTCTTTATGATGCATCGTTTAATTGCGAGCAAGCAAACTGTCTTCCTAACTTCTCTCTAATCCTCAAAAGTTTATTTTACAACCCTAAACATGAAAAAGAAACAAAGAAGTGAATAGAATGCTTTACTTAGAATATAACTATTTATAAAATATTATTTAACTCTAAGTTTCTAGAAGATTACAAAGCATCAACTGACTGAACTATTTTCCACCGTTTCTTCTTCAGCTATCCTCGAAGGGTCTATCAAGCACTCCTTAGTTATAAAAAAAAGATACCATAAAGTTCATTTAAAAACTTCCCCAGATTGAATAATATTATAGTTTCCAACCCGTATTTAATCGACCAAAGTGTATGTATTAATTTAATGCATAAATTATTTGTACCAAAATTGGATACCTAAAAATAGAAAAAAAATGTTCCAAATTCCAATCTTCACCTTTGATATAGTTGTAACAAATATTGAAAAATACATTCCTTTGATGTCTATCTTAAAAGCCTACCAAATATGTTTTTCGTTACAACTTAATAGACTAGGTTGTATAAACAATATTTAAATGACATATTAATAAAGTTCATTAGTATTATATAAACAGTTGTTTAAGCAAAACATCTAATCTAATAATCACTTTGTCATCAGTAATTTCACTGTTATCAATCAATGAAATGCTTTTATTTATCGGAATGTGGGTTTGTGGAGATTACAGTAACTTTAATGGCTGAATTCATAGTAGATTTAAGCGATACCATGATTGAAAACCTGCAAGTACTGGACGGTCGTCTCGTCCTAGTATGGGATTCCTCAACAGTGCATGCCAACCATCGCGTACGCGAAACTCAAACCCGGGACATTCGGTCTTGTACGCGAACGCTTAACCTCAAAATCAGTGAACCGGTATCCAACGGTGTTAGTTATGATCCATCCATGATCATATGCATCCGTTTATCCAGGTAATATCCATTATCAATTGTCCACAAGTTTATTTGTCCATCTCAAATACTGATTTAATATATATCTGTCACTTAGTAACATTCTATAAAGATTAAATCCTCAGATACTACCTCATCATAGATAATAACATGTAATCATCATATAACTCTGAACTATGGACATACACATCTTGTCAATGAGCTTTTCACATCAATTTTACATCACTTCACAAAAACTAATTCAACATAATTGCTTCAGATAAATGTATACTAAGGTATTTGATTAAGTAAGCAAATACATCTATTATGCCTTAAATATCACTGGTACACTGATTGATTTCTCAGAAATGTTTCAGTAAAATTTCCAGAATCATCAATATGCCATTCCAAAAGCCAGCTGTATATTTGATTGTTAGAAAAAAGTGTTCATCGAACTCCATGATCTACATTTTATAGAGCTAATTCAGTCACTTTTACAAGTTTAACGTAAAACATAGGGTTAGTTATGTTTTTTTTTTACAAAATGTTTCATTTCAACATTTTGACAGTAAGATACAAAATATGGTTGACAATCTCTTTAGTAAACTGTTCACTCTGTAATGTGAAGTCATAGTTTATTTTTATATGGTATATGATGTCAAATAAGTTAGATATATTACTCTGGCGTTTTCAGTACTAATGTTTCACTTCTAAAAGTGTTATGGTTTTGCAAAAAATGAATGTCTAATCTTATGAGAGAATTTACATAAAAAAGTTTGAAGTTGAATGGTGTATAACAATGAAATAAATGACTCGCGTTTCGTTCTGTTTATGACTCTTCAGATGAATGTACCTGCATCTCAGTGTTGATGCTCACTCCAGTACTCGAACCCAGTACCGTTCGCTTCGAACCTTTCAAATGACATGTCATTTACGACCCTTAACATCAATGAGAACATTTAAATAAACTATACAAAATGACTTAAGTCTGATCCTATTGATCCTATTTAGACAACCATTGAACATTAAAAAACATCAGACAGTTTTCCAACCTAAGTATTATTTTAACTAAATTTTCGTATTTCAATAAGTATTTCATCCATACATTCGAAACTATGTTTTTTTTAGGCAAACTCCTGTAGGTTAGACTAAATATCCGTTACTTCTATTTCTAATTATCCTATATCAGTTAAACTACCATAAATTATTGTCATCAATATGTACAACTCAATGTTGTTTAATGTTTATATATAAACATACATATGTATTTTACATAAATAACTTCAAATATCTTTCAAAATATTTACATTCAGTATTCAGTCTACCAAACATGGCTGGCTTATATATATATATATATATATATATATATATATATATATATATATATATATATATATATATATATATGTACAGATACACATGGATCGGTATATATTATAGTTGGCGACTTATAAAGTAGTATCTTATTGATAAACTAAAACAATTGTTCAGAAAATTCATTAGATGTCAACAACAAAAATACAAAAAAAAAAACAAATGATTATTTAACTCATTCAAATTCTAATCAACCAATGAAAAATAAATCAATAAATCGATTTATTGAAATAAAATAATAAAATAAATACACAAAAAAAAGTTACATAAAGCAAATAGAAAATTATTTAAAATCGGTAATATAAATCAAAATTTTTACAGGGTTTAGTTGAAAAATTTTTTTTCTCTTGGAAACAAATTTCAAAAAAAAATTAAAAAAAACAAAACAAAAAATCATTTACTTTATTTTACTTTTCTTTGAATTTTGGTACCATTAATGTTCTCTTTTTATTTTTATTTTAAAGGCCTAGTTACATTTATATGGTAGATGTTTATAAAAAAAGAATCTTTTTTAAAATGAATGCTGGTGTGAAATTGATAAAAAAAAGTGAATTCTGTTGTTGGTTTTATTTTTTGGTTGAAAATTTCCTATTAACATTGAATAATAATAATGATAATAATAAATTGAAGGTTAAGCGCTCGCGCAGGAGACTGATAGGTCTTGGATTGGAATCTTGCGAGGTGGGATCGTGGATGTGCACTACTGAGGAGTCTCACAACAGGACGAAACAGTCGTCCAGTAATTCCAGGTTTCCCATGATGGTCTAGTTTCAATTGGCTTATGATCTCAACAATTAAATTTACTATATTATCTACAAAACCTCTTCTGATACTTGTAATAAAGATACTAATTCATCTAGAACAAACTGAAGAATTATTGATGTTAACCGATGTGAGACTTAGAAAGAGCCGATGATATTTCATCCAATCATCTTTTGGAAGATTATTTGAGAATCCCTATGTGTGGCTTTCCTGTTGGATAAATGCGAAGGAACCTCCTCGTACGCGGATTAGAGGACTATAATTATTATTTCATTTTTATTAAAAACTATAAATACGAGAGAGTTTTGAACCATATTTGGCAATGTTTTGGGATAGCATTCCTTTCACTTGTCTTCAGTGTTCTCGTTAACGACTTGGAGGGTTCTAGCATTCGGGTACTCAAGTAGTACGCGGTATATATATATATATATATATATATATATATATATGTATATATATATATATGTATATATATATATATATATATATATATATATATATATATATATATATATATATATTATGTTACATAAATTATAAGTTATAAATGAATCTTTTAATATATAATATCTAAACAAGAACGTAGCTTTAACCATTACCATAGAAAGTAATTTATTTCAATAAAGAAGAATAAACGATAAATTACACTGATATTTGTACCGACATAACGTCGATGTAATACTAACATCAATGTTACTCTGAGAAAAAAAAGAAAAAAAGAAAATGTACTATTTCTCTTGACGTAAATGATTTTTTAATGAAAATCACAAATAGTAAAGAATAAATAATACATAAAATGTTTATAAGAACAATTATGTGTACGCAATTACACACACACACATACACACATACACACACATACACACATACACACGCATACACAAACGATTGTTGAGCCATACACATTTTTATTTTATTATCATGAATAGTTCAGCAATACTTAAATCTTTGTGTTTTTTTTTAAAATCCGAAGTCAAGATTCATTATTAAGAAAAGGAAAAAAGAAAGAAAAAAAGGAAGAAAAAAGAATGAAAGAAGAGATAGTTACCATGTATATATGACGTTATAACTTATAATAGATGGTACTTATAAGGTTGCCATTTCAAATAAAATTTATTTATCCTCTTTGATGTCATTATATTTTGTCTACATGAAAATGTTAACAGAAATACAATTATTTTGTGATTTACTTTATATTCATTTTTATATTTTTCTAGAGTTAGAAGATCTTCTAAGTTTATAGATATTTCATCTGTTATTTCTTACTTCATTTATCATCATATCAAGGTGTATATATGTATAAAGGTGCTGATGTTATATCATGTTACTACAGAAATACATCCAATCTTTTTTAATAATTTACGAGAGATTCTCAATGATTGTTGAATCGACAGATCAACGTTATCAGAAAAGGGTTTTGTAGAGATTTTAGAAACTTCTAGTGAGAAGCCGTTACCGGTGGAGTTCAACCAGGTCTGTTGTGAGATATCAACTCACTATAGACAAAAGTGTACGGTGGCGCAACTTCGTGTATTGGTTGAAGTTAGACATTAACACCGTTGGATGCCTGCTCAGTGGTCTAGTTGGTTAAGCGCCTGGCGCTACACTGATAGGTCATGCGTTCGAATCTTTCGGGATCGGATATGCGCACTGCCGAGGAGTCCCATGCTACGACGAAACGGCCGTCCAGTGCTTCCAGGTTTTCCATGGTGGTCTAGCTCCAATTGACTCATAATTTCAATCAAATCAACTTCAATCAAAGAATCATAGTTAAATAGGTCTGAACAGTTTTTTTCGGTCTAGATTGAGTCGTTTTAACAGTGGGGACTTATTACAAATAATAAATTAAACTTGAGATCAGTAGGCGTTTAAAAAATCTAACTTCTCATTGCAGTTATAATCATATGTTCACAAGTGAATATTTTTTCTAGGAAAAGCCTTAAAATTGAAGGAGAAAAGCTGTAACGGCCACCCGTTAGGAAAGTATCATCGACAACTATGAATGAACAATGTGGTATATTGTGTATTGATTGAAGTTGGAAATATGACTTAATGTATCAATCTAGTAGTATGAGAATAACTCATTTGTTCTGAGCCTTGAATGTTATCTGTTCTAGCCATGATGTCTCATAATAGGCTAGATCAATTATGCGATAATCCTTGGTTTTCAGCGGTTCTCTGAATTACCTCAGTTGTTGATGTGAATTATTTTTGTCAAACTTTATAAAGGTGAGTTATTTTTACCTCATATCTGGGTATATAAAAATTATCTTTGATAATTTGATCAATTTTAGTTTGTAAACGAAAATATAATTCCTGTCCATAATATAAATCTTTTTAGCTTTTAAAAGAGTTGTACAGTAAAGGACAACTTTGTTCAGTATTTCTATACGACTTCTAAAAGCAGCTACATATATTCTGAACAACATAATCGGTAGACGATTAAAAAATATTTAAATCACCATACGGCTTCGAAACTATGGAATAGTGAAGACGTGGAAAGTCAATGTATTAAATAAGAAAGATTAGTTCAGTGAAGAGTTCTCTTTTCGGCGAATTCGATTTCAAAGCTGTACAATCGCAAATATATGTGCTTATATTAACAGGATGATAATATTACTGATAATAAACTCCTGTTAGACATGCTGACAGTTAGGTGGAAGAAACAAAGGCATTAAAAAAATTAAACAAGGAAAACTTAATGATCGTTTGATTGTTAATGATTTAAGTATTCATCAAAAGGTAGATAAGGAAATTATTATTGGGAAAGGATGGTTCAGCATGATAAGATAAAATGTTGAAAGTGAGATTAAATGTAATCAGGAGGATAGTAGAAACATAAATAATCCAGTTGTGGGTAGATTTAAGGGGAAACTAGAAGGTGAAGCAGATGTTTGTAAAGGAAGAAGAGTATGGAGAAAGAAAAAAATTATAAGACACTAAGACTATATGGTAGAAGAAGAGGTTGTACCAATCTTTTTTGCTCACATAATTCTGGTTTCTCCAGATATATGGCTAATGCTTTGGTAATGAAAAGAAGATGCAATCTAATTGTCTTTGTAAGACTTCTAGTTACCTTGTAAATGGCTTTTAACGCAGAGTAATGATCATATACTAGTTATATTCAGAATTTATAAACCAATGATGATATACGTTTCTGTGGTTCTAAAGTCTCATTTTAATGGTGAATTCTTGTGAATTTGTTCCAATATAAGTTCACAGATACGAGTTAATGATAAAACACTTATTTAATACTATCCAGATCTTGATGATTCTTTTGTTAGATCAGATGTTTGTTAATTTAAAAACAAACGGATAACATTATACGCAAAGTGGAATCCAGTTTGACGCGTGTTTCGTTCTATTTGGGACTCTTCAGCTGGATGTACCTGCATTTCAGTGTGAATGTTCACTGTGGGACTCGAACTCAGTACCGTTCGCCTTTTTCTTTGTATATAATGCTTGTGAATTCAGGCAATATTGATGCAATATTCGTAGGATGCACATACACCAATAAAAGACCGGTCAATTACAGTGCTAAACATCAATGGGAAGATTTAAACAAACAATACCAAGTGAAATTCATAACAGATTTTAGAATCAAAATGTTATTTTGATGCAGTAGAATAAATGAACAATATTTTACTATAAATAAGCTAACAGTCTTGTTACCTTTCGACTTACATATCCTTATCTCTAAGTTACCTTGTCTAGTTTAATCTCTCTACAATCTCCTACTATTTCCCACTAACTATTGCTTGTTCACTTGTTCATTTGTTTCAGTCTGTCGGTACTACTTCTTTTGACACGATTCTATTTATACTACTTATCCATTTTTTTTTATTAATTATTTATTCTAGAACTTTTTCTTCTTTAATTTTTTTTTCTTCATTTCTGACAGTATTTTCTCTCTGTAGCTGATGATAATGATTGACATCTATCAATTTTGCTTCCTATTTTTGTAAAATTCATTATACTTGTCTATTTTATTTATTTTCCTTATTTGATTGTTTTTCTAACTGAATAACTAAAAAAATAATTAATCATATTTTGTAGAGATTATGAACTAATCTAAGTTAGATAACTTTAAAAGCCAAGAAGTTTAAGACAGTTGCATCATTTTATTATGAGACTCCTCAGTTGTGTATTCACTCGACTCTACTGGTTATCTAACTTAGGACCTTAGTGTTTTTTTGGAAAGTGCTTAACTTCTAAACAACTGAGCCAGTGTGTAGTGATGAATATATTCTAACTTTAACTTATTCTCGATAATACAGGATCATCTTTCAACGTTTGTGGTGAATAACTGCCTCATATTCAATGTGGTTCAACTCTATTATTCATAGCTTCTTCTTTGAACTCTTGAAATCACCTCTAAAATAAATCACTAGTGAATGTATGTTTGTCATCGGTATAGATGGTTTATGGAGACTGCCAAATGTTATCGTGATCACAAACTGACACAAGTTGATATTGTGTGTGTAGATTGTTGAGGGGTCCTATACCATAATGCAACAATTTTCCACTGCTTCATAATTTTAATTGATTGTCTAAATTTAGTCAATATTCAGAAAATTATTCTCGCCTTCACCACTTGTCACATGTAGTCTATGTTGATGTAGGTTATATTGGTTCTTTTGATTTATATTCAAATCTTTATTTTAGCGTTAGTTAAGTCGTTGGAAATAATCTAGGCATAAATGTTTTACACTATTTTACAGTTAGTATTTTATAACTATATATAGCTTAAGTTTTCTATAGTACCTCTAGAACTTAGAGTTGTACTTGAAGATAGAATACAAAGATTCTAAACCAGATATTTAAAAAGGAATAATTTCGACAAGTGTTAGTTTTTTTCCCCTCATTTTGTTCGCTTACAACAAATATTGAACTATAGGTGTTCATTATTCACTGGTAAGTGTAAAGGTGTACATTCAACTGAGAAGGAAAACAATATTGTTAAGATTATAGTGATTTTGACTGATGGCCGTTATTTCCTTGATTAATAGCAATTTGATCAATTTACAGCATCGAAATAGCATAAAACGAAGTGTATTACTGAAGTCTAAGTGGTAAGAGGCAATCAGCTGGATGTCTTGGTCCTAGATTTCCTCTTGATTCACCCTTCTAAGCAAGTGACAATAAATGTATTGCATTGATTTAAACCGTTCTCATCCACTGTCTTAGTCAATAATCAATCTTTGGAAAAAATTATTCCTTAATTATCATGGATAAAGAATAGAAAATGTTTGTTAACTAGATATATCAATTACATCTATGTACTTGTATGTCAATTGCCATTACATAGGCATCGTTCATCAAATACTCACTATTCATTTATACATATAAATCCTATTCCGGGTTAACAAAAAAACGTTACTCATTTGTTTTAAGTCAATTATTATCAACTTCTATATAAATTTAACTTAGAGAAGAATAGTTCACCTGCAACTTACAAATAATTTATCTCAATGATTACAATGAAAAACAAAATATGAACAAAAAACTAATTTTAAGAACTGAATCCACGAGTCAATCAAAGCTAGACCATCACTGAAATCCTAAAACACTGGACGGCCGTTTCGTTACACTGTGGAACTTATCAATACTGCGCATTTACGGGCCCACATCAAAGGGACTTGAAGCCAGGGCCTTCGGTCTCGCTCGCGAACGCTTATCCTCAAGACCAATGAGTCAGCCTCCAGCGGCGTTAGTGTCTAACTTCAATAGATCCATGATGTAATTATTCAATTTCTACTATACAATAATTATCTGGTTAATACTTTCAGGAACGTTTACTTAAAGTAAAGTATTTTTTCGAATATTGTGATTTACTTTCTCGTATTTATTCAGTTGATTACAAAATGCAAGTTATTTTAACCAGAAAGGGGTTTGTGGATATCATACCAATTTAATAGTTGAATTCATGAGTCAGTTGAAGCTAGACCACCATGGAAAACCTGGAAGCACTGAACAGCAAGATCGTGGATGTGCACTGCTGAGAAGTCTCATACTAGGACAAAACTACTGTCCAGTGCTTTCAAGTTCTCCATGGTGATCTAGCTTCAATTAACTCATGATCTCAACCATTTCAATTAGTATAATATCCATAAAACCCCTTTTGATACTCTTTTACATTCATTGGATATTTATTCAAATAATTTATATTAACTTACATATATATATACAGAAAAATTAAAAGGAAAAGGTTCTGTCTATCAAAATTTAAAAGAAAAATATTTTTATTCAAATAATTGCCACGTAATTTTACTCACTCACTCCCTCCCTCACTCACTCAGCCACTTATTTATCCATTCAGTCATTTTACTCACTCAGTCATTCATACACCTGATTCTAATAATCTATTAATCTAAACAATTAGTTATGAAGGAAACATTAGAATAAAGAATAAAACAGGACTCACTCAATCACTCACTCACTCTCTCTTTCTCTCCATACTTATCTGTCCGATTATATTTTATTACTGTTATATTAATTCTGATTGAAATTGTGTGTAATTTTCATGTCACTTTTTTTTCTTTTCTCTTCTCTTCTTTTCTTTTTTTTTCTTGAAAATGCAAAACTGAAACATTCACTTCATCTATTAGTTTATCTTTGTGTTAATTGTGTTTGTGACAAAGAAAAATAAAATAAAATAAAAGAATCTGTCAATCTATTTGATACCACACATAAGATTTATAATTTATTTCATATTGAAAATAGTTAATGATTATCATCTAATAGATTAATGATTTTCTATTAAATTGTATAAATAACATTGTAACATTGTATTTGTACATGTTGCTAACTAAATGTATAGTTAATTCACAAATAGGAATCACTGTATATAAGTATATTTTGAGAATTCTATTTGGTCAAGTGACCAATCGTTTATATTTTTTTATTATAGTTCACTTGACATAATGCTTATACATATCTATTATTCAATGATGTACAGATTTCTATCTAATATATTCTATCAATCTATTGTCTATTTAAATATTTGTTTATTCTACATGGCCTCTTCTTCTTCTTCTTCTTCTTCACCTTCATCTTCTTCTCAATTATTTATATTTATTTTGAATGAGGTAACTCTGAGATATAAATCATTGGAACATTCACACATGTAAATATACAACAACAACAACGAAGAAAAATTGAGGATATTTTCATTATAACTGACAGTCTAGTCTACCATCGATTGATTGACAGAATGATATTTTACAAACAAAAAAATTAAAAATAATAATGAGTGACAATGAAAAATCATTTTACACTTTAAAAGAAATATGTTTACAATTCAATTCCTTCTTCCATTCATCTTTGTATCCTACTCCGTTTTTTTTCTACATATTTGTTGACTTTTTCTTCTTCTTCTTCTCCTCCTTCTCCTTCTTTTGTTCTTAACAAGTTTTCTACACCCTTTTCCCTTCCAAAAAAAAATTGTTTTTTGCAGTTTTCTTTCCTCATACTTACAATTTGTAGATGAGATCTTTGTATAGACATTTTAAAAAAAAAACAATAAAAAAATTACAAAAATATTCCAGTTTTCAATCAGTCTTCCCCTTTTTTCTTTTCTAATTTCTTAGAAAATAACCAAAAATAATTTTTGATTTTTCAATGGAAATTTAATAAGATTGATCTTTAAATTTTAAGTCAATCAAATAATTTTCTTTTTATTATACAATTGTCTTTCTTATATACAATCAATCAATAGTTCCTTAGATACTTAAGATTATATTTCTTTAATCTAATCGGGAAGTTATATGTATGATTGATAGCCGACATTTACATCAACCTTGTTATTTATTATTTTTTTTTACAAATAATTCAGATTTTAATAATAATCATTTGATTGATAGGTCCTGGGTTCGAATCCTGCGAGATGGGATCGTGATTCGCATTGCTGAGGAGTCCTACAATAAAACGAAACAGCTGTTCAGTGATTCCTGGTTTTTGATGAAGGTCTAGCTTCAATTGACTCATGATCTGAAATGTTGAAATTACTACAATCTCCACAAAATCCCTTCTAATACATTTGATTTATATGTAAAGCAGAATTACATTTTTTCATGATTTTGAATAAGGTGAACTTCATATATTTATCTTTATCAGACCACTCAATGTTATTAATCCTGTAATTTTCACACCTTAATTTTATATTTATAATCATAATATACAAGATAAGCAAGCTTATCAGTATAGGGGTTATGGAGATTATTAAGTTTTTAATTCAGATCATGAACCGATTGATGTTAAACCACCATTGAAAACCTGGAAGTATTGGACGGCCGTTTCGTCCTATTGCGGGATTCCTCAGTAGTGCACATCCACGATCCCGCCCGCGGGATTCGGACCCAAAACCTTCAGTCTCGCGCGCGAACCCTCAACCTACTAGATCAGTGAGCTGGCCGGCATCCAATGGTGTTAGTGTCTTACTGCAATGAAACCACAAAATTGCGCGCGGATTGTAGATGCTCACTATTGACGAGTCCCACAGTAGGACGAAACAGACGTCCAGTGCTTCTAGGTTTTCAGTGGTGGTCTAACATCAATCGGTTCCTGATGTCAATTATAAACAAAAGCAAGTTTATTTGTTTGCTTACATTTAAGAATTCAGTTATTTTTTTAATATGATAGAAAATCAGAAGAAGAAAGAGGGAATACTAATTCACCCTCTGTCAGTCATTAATATATGTAAAAAGAAAATAAGGAGTAGATAGTTGTATTACTCAACAACAACAACAACAGAACAATTTGTTTTAATAACATAGGATAACATCAAGAAGATTCGCAGTTCAAGTGGATGATTTTGGTGGAGTTTTGTCACGTACCTGTCAGTGTAAATATCAACGTACGAAGTTAATATTTATCCAGATTATAAGTCTTGTATGAAAATTAATCAAACATAATAAATTCCACTTGTAGTCACATAATTCAATTTGTTTTGTTTAGCAATTATAACGACAATTCATTTGTATAACAAGTAAATAACTTTGAATAATTTGAAAGAATTCAATGTATATGGATATGATGTAGTGTTTAGAGAGGGTTTTACTTTTAGTTATTACGTTTTATCTTTTTAGAGTTTGCTTAGGAAATATTTTGTAGATCGTCCTCAGTTCATTAAGAAATTAATGGTATATAAATCACTAATCTTACCTATATTAATGTGTCCATACAAAATTAATTACTTACATTGATCGATATTACTTGATCAGTTTGTCAACCAAGGCGGCCTGTTTGAATATCTGGGTTAAATGTTCCTGTCATCTGGATATTTCAACAAATTATTTGTTCGCTTGTTTGTTTTAACACATCATTATGTCTATTAGTCTCATATTCTATTCAAGTGCGTTTGTGAAAACTTTATGATATTTCGCTGTACAAGTTACAAAAGAGCCCAATCAGAGAAATCGTGATTGCTGGCTATATGCATCGAAAAGAATATACATTAATCAGATGTCAATTCATGAACTGCTAACATCTAATTGGGTATTACTCAATATTTATCACAATGGTCGATCCAGAGATAAGAAAAGGAAACTTGATGAAATACTTTGTACTGGGAGTTCTATATTGTACCCAAATCATAATACTGAATATTGAATGGTATGCATTCGAACTTTATAGATTATTAAACTAGTTCCGATGAAACTTATCAATCAAATGATTCTAGCTATTAATATCAATTTATATTTGAATATGTTTGTTTTAATTAGACGCAAAGATGATAGGGCTTATTAGGTAATACTATAAGTATGATAACCTTAAGTGTTTGTTCTTCTTTAGTTCTTGCTTTAAACTCTGTTCGTTTAATTTACTTTGCATTGTGCACAGAAATTTATCAGAGATGAGATCATCAACGTTTATTGTTTTCAAGAACAGATTGAAAGTTATGATATATATTATAAGTTGCTTAGATCGTATTGTAATCATTCCAATTTTATGTGACTGTACAAAAAAAATATCGAAACAATCTCTATAATGTGGAAGGAATAAGGCTTTGAATCTAATCATTCAAATAAAATGAATATTCTCTATAAATTATAAATTGATAGAAAAGCATCAATTTGTTGAGACCTACTGGTCTTTGGGACTTTAAAAATCTATAGATCAACCTACCATTCAGAAGTGACTCAAAACGTCTTGCAATGAAGCGAAAACGTTTTACTCATCCTAGCTCATTATTGTTACAAGTCATGGTTTATGCTACACGAGAAATCCTAATAGCCTGAGAATCTTTGGCTGATAGAGTCATAGAATCTTTGGTGCACAATTGTTATCCACCAATGATATTCACTATTGATTAAATGTGAAAATATTGATCATTTGTAAGCAAAGATGGATGATGGCTGCCAG
Source organism: Schistosoma margrebowiei (assembly GCA_944470205.2). Lineage (NCBI taxonomy): Eukaryota > Metazoa > Platyhelminthes > Trematoda > Strigeidida > Schistosomatidae > Schistosoma > Schistosoma margrebowiei. The sequence goes on from OX104024.1 coordinate 6,980,476, forward strand.
TGGACTTTAGGATGCGCATTGTATACTATACGGGACTCCTTAGCCGGATGTACCTGCGTCTCACAGTAGACGTACCTACCGGGACTCGAATCCAGTAAAGTTCGCTCCAAAATCCACCACTTTACCCAGTTAGCTACTGACTACTGGTAATCTCCAGTTTGCACAATAGGATCAAGTTTCAATTCATTTTGTAGTGTTTGTTCTAATGTTCCCATTGGTGTTCAAAACCGAAATTGATCAGTCTCTTATCAGCATATGTGCATCCTGTGAAAATCGCCTCGAAATCTCATTAAATCACAACTATTATAAGGAAAGATGAATGCTGGTCAGCAGTGAAATCTTGGAGTGAATTTCAACGGTGGAATGCATGCACATCCAGTTGACAAATCCCGAATAGCACGAAACATGCATCCTGGATTTCACTGTTAACCACAATCCAATTTTACTTATATCGAGGCAATCTTCAAAGGATGCACATTTGCAAATAAGAGACTGATCAATTGCAGTCATAAACATTAATGGGAACAAATGAATTTATGGATCACTTAGTTTTAATTCAATGACTGAATGATAGTGTACTCTCTCTCTCCCTCTTTGTTCTTCCAACGTAAATACACAGTTAAAAGTAACTGGAAACGATTTATTATTCAAATGAAATCCTTGAACTGAATTTCTCTTTTTTTTCATTTCATAGGTAATTATGAATATTTTCGCTAAGACTAATTCAAACTCACTATAATCTTCATTTAAAAATTAATATTAGTTTATACTATCAGTCATTCTATTAAACATTAAAGAGATTATATTAAATCCTCTTTACTTGTCAATCTTAGTTACTACTATTCACTAACTACTCTTTTTTTCTTTTTTCTTAAAAACAAAAAAGAAAGAAAAGAAAAGAAAAGAGAAACGAATTGACTGTACTGGACCTTGGTGTAAAGTTATTATTTTATTTTTTTTTGTTTTTTTTTCCAGTAAACCAATACTTTTTTCATAAATTTACTCTACCGTTTAAAATTCCATGTTTAGTTCTTCAATCATCACTAAATAGCATACATCATTTGTCTTTTTTATTTATTATGTATGATTGATGTATATATAAGTGACTTTTTCTTAATAAACAAAATATTCTATAGTATTTATGTTTGTAGAATCTAGTTGAGATTCTTAAGTTATGAATAGTAGAATTAAGTAGTAGTTGCAGTAGTAGTAGTAGTAGTAGTAGTAGTAGTAGGTAATTTCTGTTTGAATTCATCTGTTTTATTTGGTGAATAATTTTTCTAGAGAAAAAATAGTTAGACATTAACATTGTTGGATGGATGTCAATTCAGTGGAAAAGAGGTTAAGCGTTCAAAAAGGAGACAAGAGGTTCCGAGTTCGAGTGTCGCTCATGAGATTATGGATGCGTACTGCTGAGGATTTTCATACAACGATGAAATGACCGTCCAGTTTCTTCAAGGTTTTTCACAGTGGTCCAGATTTTATTGACTCATGAATTCAACTATTAAAAAAATAGTGTTTAATTGCAATTTTCAAGTACACTCCGTTTTTTTTAAAAAAAAGGATAATAACCCTTTAGTACTCTTGAAATTAAATTTACAAATTACTCTTAAGAATTTTACCTGGTTTATAAAATGATATAGTTTTTCGGTAAAAAAAAAGACAATTGATGAGTTGAATGAGCTCAGATCAACTCATGAATTCAACTGTTAGAATTACTACAATCTGTATAAATTAATATTCTGATAATAAATATATTATTGGTTGAAGTTAGACATTAATACCATTAGATGCCGGTTCAGTGGTTTAGGGGTGAAGCGTTTACAGGCGAGACCGACAAGACGTGAGTTCGAGTTCCGTTTATGGGATCGTGGATGCACACTGCTGAGGAGTCTCACAATGGGACGAAACAGCTGTCCAATGCTTACAGCTTTTCCGTGGCGATCTAGCTTCAATTGGCTCATGATCTCAACTATTACACTAAAATATATTATTGTCTTCTACAGGTTGCTATGTTTGTAAATCGTGGAAACAATGACATGTAAACTCGTTCTAAAAGATCTAGATTGTTTCTAGATTTTTAAGAGTCCTTAAATTTTTCATATTTAAAGTATTTAGGTTTATGATTAACGGTGTAGATTTAAGGTAATCATCATTAGATGATATTAGTTACATTCCAAAATGCTTCGTCGTCATATAGGTGAGTAGTCTGAATAAAATTACAAGAGGTGCTATCTCATGACTTGTTCATAAAATGTAGTGCAACCAAGTATAGGTCTATTAGAGAGTCAAGTGTTCATAGTCAAGATTAATGATTCTCATTTTTTTGACTTTTCTGTTAAATGGAGACAGAATTAAATATCTAATACGTTTATCATTATCATATTTGTACTATTATTGCAAAAAGTAATTATTCACTAACATTTTAATTGTTTTGAGCACCATACTAAAATATTTCTTCTGCTTGCTATACAATATATTTTGAATAGATATGTCAATACTGATTAGTTCACATCAAAAATTAAGTTTATTACTGAAAACCGTCAAGGTACTTGACTTTTAAATGAACTTTTGGAAATTTTAATAGTTGAGATCACGAGTCAATTGAAGCTAGACAACCATGAAAAACCGGGAAGCACTGGATGGCCGTTTCGTCCTATTGTTGGACTCCTCAACAGTGCGCATCCACGATCCCATCTCGCGGAACTCAGAACCGGGATCTATTAGTTTCGCGCGCGAGCGCTCAACATCTACACCACTGAGCTGGCCGGCATCCAACGGAATTAATGTCTATCTTCAACCAATCCACGAAATCGAGCGATACATCCATCAATAGATCCGATTAAACTCCACTGGTCAATGCTTCTCACTAGAATTGAATGACCTTGAACCCTTCCTCTTCTGTTCTTAATTCCTCATCGCACGACACACGTCGTTAATTGCTCATAAATACACTACTACAAATACATCTCTCTTTCTTAATTGCCTGTTGTTATGATAACTGGACCCTAAAATTTCTATTATCTACATTTATAGACTAGAGCCATATTTCCATTATATATTACATCTGGTTATATCACTGGAATCACAACAACCTTACTGGAATTATTAATTACCTATTATTGTGGATTACGGTATCAAATGCAGCTCGAACACGCTAAAACCTGTCGATTTAAGTAACGTCCCATAAATTTTCTTTGTGCTTATTCATGACAATTTCGCACAACCATAACCAATTTTGTTTGATCTTGGTCTGATTTGTTTGTATATAAACCCAGTATGTTTGAAATATATGATTCGTATCACGGAGGTTGAGATTTCCGTTTTGAACTTAACAGGCAAGGCTGAGCAGAAGATGAGTCAATTGAGACTCTAGGTTGCTTGTATTGGTATATGTGTTATTAGTTGGATCGTATAAGTCAGTGTACCTAAAGTGGCAATCATATTTCGCGATAATCGTATAAACTAAGGGTATAACACCACATAAAAGAATATTCAACCCGTAAACAATGGATAGTCATCAAATTTAGGAAGCGCACATCATAATATATGTGATTCGTTCTCTGAACATATTTGAATCTAAGTATTGTTATTTCATTTGAAACCAAGTAAACATTATCTCAATCTGAAGAGCCCAATTCAACAGGTTATTGAGTAACAATACATATCATTTAATTTATATGTATAATGCATACATAAATATATGGATTTTCTAGAATTATTTATGCCGATCTTTAATATTCATGACTGAATTTCCTATTCTCTTATGAGATATGAACATTTTGAATGAAAGACTCTTTGTTGTATACATTACAACTTGATGATATTTGTTTGAGATGATGAAACTTTGATAATTTATGTCAATACATAAAGATATATAAATTTAGTTGAATTGTTTGCTTGAAGGTTCCCAGTGACATTTAGGAAGTCAATTGGTTAGTCTCTTATTGATATATGTGCATACTGTGAGGCATATCTCAATATTGTTTCAAGTCACAATCATTATAAGCATAGATAGTGGCTAACAGTGAAATCTAGTTTGACGCACGTTTCGTCTTATTTAGGACAAATCAGCTGGATGTAACTGCATCCTAGAGATGATTTCCACTATGGGATTCTAACCCAGTACCGTTCACTTCAAATGCCATCACGTTATTCACTTAGCTACTGAGTCCTGACAGCCACTTGCTTGTGCAATTGGGTGAAGTTTAAAATGACCTAGTATTGTTTAATTGAATCTTCCCGTTGATGTTTGAGGACTGCGATCGATCAGTCTCTTATTGGCATATATGCATACTGTGCGTATTGTTTCGATATTGCCTTATGTTACAATAATTATGAGTTAAGACGGATAATGACTAGCACTGAATTCTAGGATGCATTTTTCGTCCCATTTGAGATTTGTCAATTGGATGTGCATACATCCCACAGTTGATGTTCACTCCAAGATTACTACTGCTAAACATCATTCATCTTTTCTTATAATAGTTGTGACTTAATGCGATTTCGAGGCGATTTTCACAGGATGCACATATGCTGATAAGAGACTGATTAATTTCAGTCCTAAACATCAATGGGAATATTCAAGCATTCAATACAAGAATGAATTAATGTTTTATATTGTTATTATTGTCTATCATATCAAAATTTCAACAAATTTCCGCTCTTTGTACTACTATTTCTACTTCAACTACTTCTAATTTTGCCATTAAAACAACAATCATTAAAAATCTATTGAGAATAGTATTGAAAGTTTTCTAGATGAGATTACTTTTCTTTGAATTACATACTAACTTAAAGTGTTTCATCTTCCTTTAGCCACTTCCAGTAGATTTTGTTATAACTCAAAATTTAAGTTGGTACACTTCACCTTCAAACATATTCACAGCAAACATACATAAATACATAAATGATTCATAAATGTTACGATTGATTTTATCTTTTACTATTCTTACAATAATCAAACAATTTAAATCTACATGGTGTGAATTTATGGAAAATGTTGAATGGTTCCAAAAGTGATCGTGTGTTGAACTCCCACTCTCACGAAATGAAATCATCTATAATCGAAGGAAAATTTTAAGTCTTGTGAATGAATGAATTTTGTTTAAAAACACTAAGAAATACTATCTTAAATCTGATTGGTTCGGTTATAGAATATACGGTAACCTAATTATTTTTCTTTTTAAGTATCGTTGTTATATTGTGCAATTGTTCGAACCTTCTAGTGAGATTTATTCTTCTTATATACATGCTCAAACTAGCTACTTGATTAAGAATAAAGATTATCCTTCCACTTGAAACATTTTAAAGAACCCACATTGTTCTTGATAAGAATTACGGATTAGAAGTTAGAACTAGGTGTCGGAAGTTAGGCTTTTATTACGATTTAATACTAGTTATAATGTAAAATTAGTCTGAAGACATATGTTGATTCATTTTTTAGTAAAAAACTCAGGCCCAACTGCGTCATAAGACAAGCTCTCACATGGAATCCTAAAGGCTAAAGGAAAAGAGGAAGACTAAAGAACACATTACGCCGGGAAATCAAAATAGACATGAGAAAAATGAACAAGAATTGGATGGAATTAGAAAAGAAGGCCTAGGACAGAGTGGGTTGGAGAATGCTGGTCGGCGGCCTATGCTCCATTAGGAGTAACAGGCGTAAGTAAGTAAGTAAGTAAAAAATCCCAGGGGAACCATTTGATTAGTCCATCTAAAAAATAATACAATCAGAATTGGTTAAGGGTTCTTTAAAGACTAATGATCTAGGCCTATGATTTAGAGATTATGTCAATTTCCTTATTTCAAACAATCAACAAAGAAAGAACTGAGGATTTGATGAGTTTAACATTATCATTTTACCTTTTAACGGCAAAATATAATATGGTTCTTTTCATTTTTAAACTTTCCAAAGAGTATACATGAATATTTCGACTGGTCTTTAATATATTAAACGGCGTTTAATCCTGGTACTGTACATTTCCTAATGTATTTCTATGGATAGTTAAACCAATACTAGAAAATAATAACAGCTTTATCTTAATTTAAAAAAAAGAAATCCAATTTACTCAACTAATACTAACCCTTCAATATTGTTCACCAATTGCTTGTTAAACATTGTTATAATGTTTTAGGTTAAGTACAAACAATCATTACTGATTTCTATCTATTTTATGCATGTCACTTAAAATTCATTCTGTCATTCTTATACATCACCACTATACATCATCATTAATGAACATACAATCAATCTAACAGTAAACAAGGCAAATATATCCGAATGTATCTATACAAATGATATCAGTTTCGTCACATATATGAAAAGAACAAAAAAAACAAACAAACATACAAACACACACACACACATATATATATATATATACACAGTTATTTTAACCTTAAATTAGATTTCATATCGTATTTCTATGAATAACAACAAGATTATACCCGTCTATCATCATTTATTTTGTTAAAAGTCAGTCAATTATGATAATATTTATGTATCAAAAAAGAGAAAAAAAACTGTTTTTCATCTTTACATATTTTGTTATGAAATACGTAATAGTTAGAGTAGTTAAAGTATTCATAGTTGTAATAGTAGTTTTAACTGTCAATATTCAATGTCTTGATATATTAACCAATTGCATGTCTCATATTATCCCAGCTGGATATATATCATACTCATCACTACCATCTCATATATATATATATATATATATATATATATATATATATGTAGACTTATCTATGCACCTATCTATCTATTTATGCATCACCCTGTAACATCTTGTTTATATACACTTCTTTGTATATACCTATTTATGAAATGGATAAGTTCACTGTCAATAAACGATACAAAGTATGATATATATATGTGATAGGATACTTGTTGTTTAATAACGGTCAAATATATCATTTTTTGATAATACTAAACAAATTTATCTGACAGATAATGAATATTGAAATAAAAAGCCCTAAAGGGTATTTGACCTTTAGATGAGTTTAACTTATTGTTTTTTTTCCAAATGATAATATCTATTTAATTTATTTATTGAGTCAGTTGTAGCTGGCTCCATGAAGTATTTCCTGGAGTTCTAGTGAGAAGCAGTGAACAGTGCAGTTAAAGCAGGTTAGATGTGAGATAGTAACTGACTGAAGACAATGATGGACGTTAGTTAGTTTCGTAGGTTGATTGAAGTTAGACATTAACACTGTTGGATGCCTAACGGCTAAGTGGTGTAGATTTTGATCGCCCTTGTGAGAGACTAATAGGTCCTGGCGTGGAATCTCGCGGAATGGTATTGTGGATGCGCAATGCTGAGGAGTCTCACAGTAGGATGAAATGGCCGTCCAATACTTCCAGATTTTCCATGGTGGTATAGCTTCGATTGACTCATGAATTCAGTTATAGAATTATAATATTAGTTGTATTTCTTTTTTTGTGTGTTCGTTTAAAATTTTATTTATACAGCCAAATATGATGACAGTAACAAAATACAGCAATAGTTTGTACCGTAGTAAACATGAATGAATATTATGTACATTTTCAACCACCTATTGGTTTACTACCGAACTTTGTCCTTTTTTTATTGTAACAAAATTCAAATCCAATTCACTTGGTATTGTTTCACTTGAATCTTCACATAGATGTTTAGGACTACAATTGATCAATCACTTATTAGCACATGTGCATACTGCCTCAATATTGCCTTAAATCACAAGCATCATAAACAAAGATGGATAGTGGCTAGCAATGGAATCCAAGACAAACGTTTAGTCCTATTTGGGACTCGTCAGCTGGATGTCTTTGCATCTCAACGTTGATGTTCACTCTGAGACTCGGACCCACTACCGTTCATTTAAAACGCTATCATGTTATCCACTTAGCCACTTATTCCTGATAGCCACATGCTTGTGTAGTTGTAACATTCATTCATTTTTTTAAACTATACAAAATTAATACTTAAGTATTCTATGTATACGAATGAATACTACGTTGAATTTTATGTAGTCTATATATGAATTGCAAATTAATTATAATTATTATCATATATAAGTATTCCACTTGTCATTATTAAAAAGTACACCTAAATTGTTCATTTATTTATATGCATACATACAAACACATAGATAGACAACTATACATTCATCTATTCATTTGATTTACAATGTTTAAAATAGCACCCTTTGTTCCTTTGCGTTATTTTTTTTGTTATATTTGTCATATTAGTCTTCTTTCGTCTTCTTGTTCATTGACAGGATATTGATGGTACATATCAGACATTAGAAATACATTTTATAAGTAATTAGATAGTTAGATTGTAATGAATGAGGACATCAATGGGTACAACCAAATGTATTTTAATACAATATTACAGAATCTCTTAGTAAAATTTGGGAACTATACAGTAAATACTTCATTTGCAAAATATCCATCAAGTGTTTCAGATTTTGTTGTTCCTTCGTTTTCATATCAATCATCCTCTGTTATCATTCTCTTCTATTCAATCTTCTCAATTTTCTGCCTAAAGACATTCCACTTTCATACATACATACTACTTATATCTGTTGAAATCAATAGTACATACCACAAGGTGACTGATTGAGTGCGTAAATATTATAAATGATAAGCATATATTTAACAATAATTATATTGATAATAAATATCACTAATAATTTAAGAAATTTCGAAAATCAATAGTTGAGATCGTGAGTCAATTGAAGTTGGATCACCATCATTTAAAAATAAATCCTCACTAATAGATTCAATCAGAAAATAGTTACATAACTTGATAGATAATCCGGTGGCCAAGTTAGTGTTTAGATTAATGAATATATTCATAATATACAAAAGAAAAATCTTATAAAATACATAATTGTAGGTCTACATACATTGTAGCGTGGCGTCGAGTTGGGATTAACTATGTACACCGCTACCAAGAAGCTCGTTCCAAATGACCGAAATTAGGTCTGCTCCGTGGTGTGAAGGATTCTCCGGGCAGACGCAATGTCGTGCCGTATACAAGTTCAGCGGCGGAACATTGGATATCTGCCTTTAAGCTCGTTCCGATCCCTAAAATAACGAGCGGTAAGGTTTCGTGCCAGTTGCCGTTTTCGTGTGCTCGTAGAGCACTTTTAAGTTGGCAGGGAAACCGTTCAACTTAACCATTTGGTGCTGGGTGGTAGACGGATGTGCTTATGCGTATGCATTCCGTACCAAGCAGCCGGGTCAGCGAGGAGAATCGTTAATAGGGTAAAATTTCTCGAATAAAGCGTGGGATTTACCGTCACGCGAATAAAAAGTGACAAGGATTCGGTACACATACGTGGGAGTCTATTATATTAATACTATTCTTATCGTTATCCGTCATGTCCAGTATATTATATATTAAAAGATAATAAGAAAATATACGACAGACGTGGATAGATAAATAACAGACTCACCAAATTGGCTTCTTTGGTAGATTTTACCAGAGGTTGAGGCGTGTTCCAAACTTTGGGATCACCAATTGTAGCGTGGTGTCGAGTCGCGATTGACTGTGAACACCGCTACCAAAATACACGTGCCAAGAAAATCAGAAGGCGTAGGTTGAGCGTAACCAGATTTATTCGTTTGGCGACCTCGTGGTATCAAATGAATACCGAGATCGTGCCAAGAACGGTACAAGCGGAAGCAGGAGTACAGAGTACGTGCGAACAGCAGCAAAAACCGCGGAACAATAATGGAAGGTAATGGAAGCACAAAATGGCTATAATTAGCACAGTCAAACAAAAGCACTTTAAAACAAACACTGGTACAACTGTTTATAATAATAATAATAAATCAGTCGTGTTCTCGTGACAAATGTAAGTCACTACAACATATTCAATATGTACTCAATTAAATCTAGAACATATTAATGTCAACATAAGTTGTGATAATTCCATTTTTGTATTGATTGTTTGAATGTTTCCATTTATGTTTAGGATTGCAATTGATCAGTCTCTTATTGACATATGTGCATACTGTGAGGCATATCTCAATATTGTCTCAAGTCACAATCACTCATATATCCTTATAATGCTTGTGACTTAAGACAAAATCGAAGGATACACATATGCCAATAAGAGACTGATCATTTTCAGTTGCAAACATCAATGAGAACATTCAAACAAACAAACAAAGTGGATAATACGGTAGCGTTTGAAAAGAACAGTATTGGAATCGAGTTCCAAAGTGAACATCGACGCTGAGATGCAGATACATCCAGCTGATGAGTTATAAATAGGGCAAAACACGCATTCTGGATTCTATTGCTAACCACTATCCAACTTCGATTACAATGCTTGTGATATAAGGCAATATCGAGGCAATTCGCACAGTATGCGCAAATGCCAATACGATACTGGTCAATTGCATTCCTAACCATCAATGGGAAGATTCAAGTAAATAATACCAAATGAATTAATTATGCATTTTATTATCATTAATTCGTCATGAGATTGTAGCAGAAGTGTGTAATTCAGTCAATTCAATTCTTATATTTTTTCGTTAATGGTTAACAGATACATTATGAACATGAAGTTGAAGACTTATGGATTAGATCAGTTCATACCATATCAAAATAATAACTAGTTTGCATTAGACTGTTGAGGATTTAAAATTATCTTTTCCTGATAAAGATTTGAACCTGATACTAAATTTTATGTATTTGAATGAATCAAGTGATTACTGAATTTGTTGTGTGGTTTTGTCTAGTCAATAGAAATAGATAATTAAGTTCAGAAGGGGTTTTGAGGATATTATACTAATTTTAATAGTTGAGATCATGAGTTAATCGAATCTAGACCACCATGGAAAATTTGGAAGCACAAGATGGCCGTTCCGTCCTACTGCGGGACTCCTCAGCAGTGAGCTTACACGACCCCTTTTGATATCAATCAACATATGCTCACTAGTGACGGTCTCCAACAAGTGTTTCTTGGAGTTCTAGTGAAAAGTGACCAGTAGAGTTCAACCAGGTCTGTTGTGAGATAGTAACTCACTGATGACAATGGTGGATGTGTTGCTCAATTTCATGGATTGGTTCAAGTTAGACAATAACACTATTGGATGCCAGATCAATGGTTTAATGGTTAAGCGCTGGCGTGCAAGTATTTATAAATAGTTGTCTACGCAAGATACTCAACATCCATTGGCCGGATTCCATCAGCAACAGCCTTCTGTGGGAGAGAAAAAACCAGGTTCCAGCTGAACAGGAAATTAGGAAAAGATGATGGAAATGGATAGGACATACATTACGCAAATCACCAAACTGCATCACGAAGCAAGCCCTAACTTGGAATCCTGAAGGAAAGCGGATAAGTGGAAGTCCAATGAACACATGGAGTCAGATATGAAAAGGATGAATAACAACTGGAAAGAGCTGGAAAGGATTGTTTAGGACAGGGTTGAATGGAGAATGCTAGTAAGCGGCCTATGCTCCTCCATGAGGAGTAACAGGTGTAAGTTAGTATGTAAGTACTAGTTTTCTTAATGAGATTCGATCTCGCCCTTTACCCAAAGCAGAAGCTATAGGAATTCGGGTCAACAATCCAAATCTTTCTGTTCATAAGAAATTTGTAACATCTTTTTTTCTCCCTTGGACTTGATAAATGATTTCATTTATTATTATTTTCCATACGTTTTATTCGTCTATTTTCCTTCAGCCCCTCCCACCCTTTCCTTTTCTCAAATATACGCTTCACGGTTCAATTATCTGAACACTTTTCATTACGTAATCTTATGATTTTTATGAATGTTATTTCAGTTCCTAATCGTTGGCTTATTTCCCATTATGTAACACTGATTTGAGCCTTTATTATTCTTATCACAACTAGTACACTTATCATCATACTACCAAATTGTACTTTACACTTATGTTTATTTATGTAATCTATTCCACTGTTACCATAGACTTATGAACTGCCTTGATTGGTTTAATAATTTCGTATGTTCATATAAATATTACTGTATATTAGAGTAAAGCCTGATGAAGATCTAATCGAAAACAATACTGTCCGTTTATATTTGTTGTTTTAAAATTTACATAAACAAATTAATAACACTTGGTAATGTTTGACTTGTATCTTCCCATTAAGGTTTAAGACTGCGATTGATCAGTCTATTATTGGCATATGTGCATACTGTGGGCATGCCTCGATATTGCCTTAATTCACAAGCTTTTTGTAAGAAATGATGGATAGTGGCTAGCAGTGGAATCCAGGACGCGCGTTTCGTCCTATTTGGGACACGTCAGCTGGATGTACTTGCATCTCAGAGTTGATGTTCACTCTGGGATTCGGCCCCAGTACCACTCACTTCAAAAGCCATCGCGTTATCCACCCAGCTACTGAGTCCTGATAGCCACTTGCCTGTGCAATTAACAACAATTTCTAAAAAAACCAATTAGTCACATTTATTTGTCAAAATGTACTCTTTCCTTAGATGATAAATCAATAGGAAATCTTCGTATTCTGTTTGATTTACGAATTGTCCTGTAAATTTCAATCAAAAACTCCGCCTGGAGCCCCTCTAGGGTTATTGCTGATCCGAAGGCCGGATTAAGGCGAAGGGTTGATCATGGGATTAGCGACTCCATCCTATGGAAAACTAACTTACTAAAACAAGAACACTAACCATTTCAATCAAACTTGTCAATTACTTGAAATAAAACGTTTTCGCATGATAAAATGTCATTCAAAATGTAATAATTAAATCAGAACAACAAAGTAATCTATAAACATCTTTAGTTATAGGTTGTATTGACTAATACAGTAACAGAAATTGATTGATTTTTCATATTAACTCGATCAGTTACTTACCTGACCTCTGTATTTCGTTTGTAGAGCTTGGCATAGGTATGTCACAATTGATTATGCGTAGTTTCTTATTCTTATTTCATATATATTGATTGAAGAGTGTCAACGAAAAGTTTTTGTCCAAACATTTGTGTTAGTTATCACTTGTTGACAAACTGTATGTTTATGTAAGTTATCAAAGTCCACTGCATCATAATCAGATATGTGAAAATCGGGCTATTCTTGATGTAAGTGAATTCTCATGACTTGGGTTTACAGCTTCCTGTCTATTGCATTTATTAACCACACATCAAATAATATTTGCCGTTGAATCATTTAGTTTTAATGGCCACATTTAGCATATGGGCATCGTATTGTCCTGATTAATGAAATCGATCATTACTTAACAAATAATTAGAAAAAAACTATTATATGATTACTCTTCTCATGTCATCCTGTGATCACAATTTTATTTCAAATTGATCATATTATGAACAGTACATGATCGGTCATTCAGAACGTGATAAGAAATACTTTGCTGAATTTCTTAGCAGTGAGAGATTTTTAAATAATGGATCAATTAAATTGGAAGTTTATCTAGGTAAATATATATAGGAGGACGAAGATCCTGTAATCTAATCAAGATTTTTAAAAGTACAATTTATTTTTATATTTTCAGTTACTTTTTAACAATACACCTTTAAGAATCAATTTGACGATATCATACAAGCATTAGAATAATGTGAGTACCTTTTGCTTATCGGAAAGTGGTTTAATGGAGATTGTAGTAATTTCTTAGTTGAATTCATAAGTCGATTAAAGCTGGACCACCATGGAAAATCTGAAAGCACTGAATGACTGTGGATTGGTTGAAGTTAGACATTAACACCATCGGATGTCAGTTCAGTGGTCTAGAGGTTCATTGGTAGAGCATGAGGTCAAAGATCCTAGTTTTGAGTCCCACGAGCGAGGTCGTGGAATCACAGTACTTGAGAGTTTCATACTACGGTGGGACGACTGTCCAATGCTTTCAAATTTTTCATGCTAGTCTAGTTTTAATCGACTCATGAATTTAACTATTAAATTATTACAATCACCCTTAAATCCCTTTCTGATATTTTTGTCTTAATAAAATGGGAATTTCTAAGCAATATATCCATGTACTTATTGTAGATTTAATCCTTAAAAACAACTGTAAAAAAAATAACAAAAAAAACTAGGTAGAAAATATGTTCTCCCGAAACCTGTCATATTCTATTAACTTAGTATAACAGTTCAAAGTATACAGATATATACGTTCCTTTCCTATTATGTCAACCTCAATGTCATAAATGACATGTCCATATTGAAAAGAAAAAATAAAAAGAATGTAATAATAATAATAATTATTATTATTATCATAACAATGAAGTACACAGCAACAACAACAACAATCACAATAACGACGACGACAACAACAACAATATTAAACAAATGTACCCACGATCATGAAATTAGTTAAAAAGATGTCGTAGACTAATCTAGTTAATATGTAGACAGTAGAACATATATATATATATATATATATATATATATATATATATATATATATATATATATATATATATATATATATATATATATATATATATTAAGGACCTATAATTAAATAGTGTTTATTTAACTAATATACATATACATAGAATTTATCAGTTGCTTTGGTCTATGATGAAATATGACAGGAGTGAAATGATGCTGTTAGTAAGCAAAAAAAAGAAAGAACAGAATTGAAAAATTAAATAAGACTAATGATCATAATTAAAATATTAAGAAATAACTAGGGCAGTTACCATCAATCATAAATAAGACATAGAATAACATATGGGATTATAATGAGTAAATATATATAAGTAGAGATGATTCAATAGATGAAACAAAACTTAAGAGAGAATGATAAAAGGATAAGAGATAAAATATTTACATAAGATTTGACATATATATATATATATATATACATATGTGTATGTAAGTTGTATTTGTTCCTTTTGTTTAAATGGATTATTCTAGAAAAAATATTCATTATCTCTATGGTTGATTGTTTGTTTGTTTGTTTAAGTCAAGCATAATTAATTTCATATTAACATTGAATAGAAAGTTATTTTAAGGTATATTCTATGTAGATTTACTATTAATATTAGATCTAAAATAAGTCATTATCAATTAAAAATAATAAAAATCATGATTTCATTGATGAAAACTGTCACTGAACAGGTAGACAGATACATTAATATATATATGTTGAATTTGGTTTTTCAGGATTATCAGTATGGGGTTGTGGAGATTTATGAGTTTTGATCAAGATCATCAATGGATCAGTGTTAGACTGTCATTGAAAACCTGGAAGCAATGGATGACCGTTCCATCTCAGCAGTGAGCATTCACGATACCATACATGGGACTCTAACCTAGCATATTCAGTCTCACGTGAGAACATTTTAACTCTTGAACAAGAATTGAATAGAACTGGAAAGGAAGGCGGAGGACAGGATGGTTTGGAGAATGTTGGTCGGCAGTTTATGCTCCATTGGGAGTAACAGGCGTAAGGAAGTAAATAAGTAAATAAAATATCACACTGAAAAACAAAGATAAGTATTACTCTGAATAACCACCATATAGAATTAAAAATAAGAGTAATGTTGAACAATAATCAGAATGAGTTAAAAATATGATTTCTTCTTCTTACCTCGTTGTGTTAGATTTTCTGGTATCTGTTGAATCTTCACAGAATAAGTCATTTATTAGTCTTAATTAGAGAACTATTCATTTAGGCTGTTATTATTGGCAACGTATTACTGAAATACATGGTTATGATATGATTATTTAATATAATGATCGTTGATAGGAAATGTAGTTAATTTCTTTTGGTTGTTTTTTCTAGAAAAATCTCAAATTATCTAGATCTTAATGATAAATGGCGGTTGAGATGCATAAAGAAGTCATTGAGTTCTCTTTTCCAATTCATATTCTCCCATCATATTTCGTTGTTATCTAATAGGCTGTTCTTACCGACAGATTCCCATTTTCGGTATATGTTTGATGAGAATAGATAATACTATTGGAATACTACTGGAATCATTTCATACCATTTTATGTGACTTAATGGGCACTACAGTGTAAGATGAACTCCGCCTGTAGCTCTTATAGGGTTACTGCCGGTCCCAAGCCCGGGTAAAGGAGGAGGGTTTGGCATGATGTTAGCGTCCCCGTCCCGTAGAAAACTAACTCGCTAAACAAACGCTTACCAGAAAAAATAATTCAAACCATTTGAACTCTGCCCTGGGAGTTAGAAGGTCTTCATTTAGAAGAATTATGACGCTTCATGGTGAAAGCCGAGTTCCTTCGGAAGCCACGAGGCCGATGCCCCTTCTAACAACCAGAGCAAAATTTTTTATAGGTACATGGAACGTTCGAACAATGTGGGAAACCGGGAAGACCAGTCAAATAGCAATGGAAATGAGGAGATGCAACTTAGCAGTACTGGGAATCAGCGAAACCCACTGGACCCAAGCTGGACAGAAAAGGCTAGCTACGGGAGAGATGCTGCTATACTCCGGTCATGAAGAGGACAATGCTCCACACACTCAGGGAGTCGCTCTTATGCTGTCCAAAGTAGCACGAAATGCACTTGTAGGATGGGAATCTCACGGATCCAGAATCATCAAAACATCATTCAAAACAAAGAAGGAGGGGATCTTAATGAATATTATTCAATGTTATGCACCCACAAATGATAGCAACGACGACATTAAAGATCAGTTCTACGAGCGGCTGCAGTCAATCATATAGAAGTGCCCAAGAAAGAACCTCACCATTCTGATTGGAGATCTAAATGCCAGAGTCGGAATAGACAACACCGGATATGAAGATATCAGGAGATGACATGGACTGGGTGAGAGAAACGAAAATGGAGAAAGATTTGCGAATCTGTGTGCATTCGACAAATTGGTCATAGGAGGCACAATATTTCTACACAAACGTATACACAAACCTACATGGATCTCACCGGACCACACTACAAAGAACCAAAGAGATCATATTTGTATCAATAAAAAATTCCGAAGGACCATGGAAGATGTGAGAACCAGGAGAGGAGCTGATATAGCTTCAGATCACCCCCTAGTTGTAGCCAATTTAAAACTGAAGCTAAAAAAGAACTGGACAAGTGGACAAACAGCACTACAACGGTTCAGTACAGCCTTTCTTTCGAGATACTGACAAACTCAATAAATTCAAGATAGCTCTCAACAACAGGTTCCAAGCCTTACAAGATCTACTGAAAGAAGAAGAAACTAGTATTTATAAATAGCTGTCTACGCAAGATACTCAACATCCATTGGCCGGATACCATCAGCAATAGTCTTCTGTGGGAGAGAACAAACCAGCTCCCAGCTGAAGAAGAAATTAGGAAACGACGATGGAAATTAATAGGACATACATTACGCAAATCGTCAAACTGCATCACGAGACAAGCGCTAACTTGGAATCCTGAAGGGAAGCGAAAAAGAGGAAGGCCAAAGAACACATTGCGTCGGATAATAGAAGCAGATAACAAAAAGGATGAATAGGAACTGGAAGGAGCTGGAAATAATTGCCCAGGACAGGGTTGGATGGAGAATGCTGGTGAGTGGACTATGCTCCTTCACGAGGAGTAACAGGCGTAAGTAAGTAAGTACAGTGTAAGACGACATGCAGTATCATCTGAGAAATAAATTTTACTAACAAAATGTATTGTCTAACATTTTAATTTTCATACATTACCGTATTACAAATGAAATCTAGACGTATCAGGTTGTATGTTGAATTAGGCAGTTTACACCATCCGATGTGACCTATGAACTATTATTATACGATTTACAATTCTTGGATTATGCCCTGTCTATTAATTACTTACTACCTCCCACATTCACAGCCACATTTGGCTAAATCTTTTATAAGTAATTTCAATGGTTAAGATCATTGGTCAGTTGAAGCTAGACCACTATGGAAAGCCTGGAAGCACCTCTCACTTAACCACTAGACCATTTAGCCGGCATCCAACGGTGTTAATGTCTAACTTCATATTTTATTGGTACGATGTGGTCTGTCTGGTTGGTATATAAACCTAGTATGTTTGAAATAAATAATTCATATCGCATAGGCTGAGATGTGTGTTCTGGACTTAGCAGGCTGGTCTAGGCGGAAAGCAGGACCAATAAGTACTTTAGACTGCTTGTACGGGTTTTATGCGTCACTAGTGCGGTCGATAATTCACTGCTCTATAATTGGCGGTATAATTACGTTATACATTAACAGAGCACACAGGTCACAAGTTATAACAAGTATATCCCATTATGTAATAAGTAACATTTTCTAAAGTACATTTTACAATTGTCACATCCCACTCTATATTGACATATGTACTACTATTTTCTAACCCATATATCATCATAAAATAAACAACTTTATCTTGCATTATTTTGTCTTTTCAGCCATTTATATGTTTTAACCGACTAAAGTTTATTTGTATTTTTGTCTCGTTATTGTTTACATTCAAATTTTTGTTTTTCGTTAAAATCATTATTATTGTGCATTGTATATTTGAACTTTACAATATGTGCTGTTAACCTTAAGTTATCATATGTAATAAATATATTTATGCTATGTTTTTGATAGACAATTCTTTGATCCCAACTCAGTAGTCTAGATGTAAAGCGTTCGTACGTGAAATCAAAAGTCCTGGGTTTGAGTCCCGTGTGCGAGATTGTGGATGAGCACTGTTGAGAAGTCCCATAGCAGAACGTCCAATGTTTCCAGGTTTTCAATGATGATCTAGCTTAGATTGATTCGTGAATTCAACATTGAAAATACTGAAATCACAATAAACCCTCAAAATGTTTTGATTGATTGTTTAAATCTCAATTTTACTGACTATTCAGTTAGTTTATTATTAGTACGTCTTGATAAGATCATTATTCATAATCAATGCTCATTTTAAGACGAAATATTTCTTTGGATATATTATCATGAAGATCTGGTCAAAGTGGAATGCTTGTGGCGTCGGTTGCTATGTTAAGCCTATATAGTTTACTCTAGCTTCCGGCAAAGCCAATTAAATTTTTGGCCTTGTTAATTATTTACTTGTCAACCTTGACTGCTTTTATATGAGCGTATGTGTGTGCTCTCCTTACCTTATCAATCACATGTCTGTAACTTATTTTTGTGTTAAGCTTGATTGAAGTGGGTTGGCTCACACGCCTCTTGCACCGCGTGACATTTCGACTTACTGTCTTTTTTCACTTCTACGATCGTTTGTCTGGATCAACGATTGTAGGAAATATACATATTCAAAGCTTCATTCCCGTATTCGACTCATTTAACTCGGTTGTTTATCAACGCCATTTAAGTCAATGATAATATACGAGGATTGGCGACATGTAAACATTTCAATAACAATCATTCACACAATCTACCTGGAGTCGCATCACGGGCCACTAAAGTGGTGAGCTCGTCGACATCAAAGTTTGATCTAATTGGCCTCTAAATAACTGACCATTAAAGGTTATAAATTGGAAATTATTAAGACCAATCAGAATCTGTCATATATTACATCAGTCTGTACTATTCATTACACATGAAAGAGGTCTTAGAACAAAGCTAGTATGATACTATTAACTTGATTAGGCGCTGAAGAACAGCTGTGGATAATGATTACAATACGATCAAAATTCATTTTGATACATAACAATGCACAATACAGATGCAAAACCAAACGTGTTTCACTCGTTCTTATGTAAACTCACAAACCCCCAAATGCCTTGATACTGTCGAGAGAAGGGAGAGTCAGATATCCCACTCCAATTGCCCTCACATGATCACGCGTATACAGCCGCTACCAGGAAAGTCCTATTCACTGTCTTCTCATGGCAGGGGTGTTGTTTGCAAAATTGAGAGGACGAAAAGCGAATGTCGGGTGCTTTAACCGGATCGGTGAATACGGAGAGTTTATCTAGGAGAGTTGAAAAACCCTGATTCCAAACCAATTGTGTACATGGAATCCAGAATCCTGAGGGAACAAATGGCTTATGAACCTATTGTTGGTCACCAACTACCAGGAGATCACATCTCCTGACGTTGCTCCACTGCCCTGTGAATCAGCCATTCAGGCCAATGGGTTGGGGTGTGACCCCCTAAGTAAACCTCCTTCTTCGGCTTGAGAGTCCGGGCAGTATCACTGCCCCCATACAAATCGAATGATTTGTTTTGTAAATAATATTAATAATGTCAATCAATTATTTAAAATGAATTAATTAATTGCTAATCAAATTGTAGTAACCATCAATGAGACTATAATTTCTGGACGGTCTTTGAGCGACGCTGAAGTGACCTTGAGAGTGTTCACCTAACAATTAGGGCTAAATGAGGGTTATAAAATAGTGTAAAGAATAAGGATTGTGTTTTACAGTTGGCGGTTAGTGTTAGGAATTAGATTTAAGGTTTTCATAAGCTATAATGCCAAAATTCAAGACCTGTTGTCTTATGCCTTATTGGTTCGTCCATAAATTATAGTCTCGCCTAACCATCGCTACTTTTTTTCTAGATACTTATCTTGATTAAAATTGTAATGAAGTCACTAAGCTAGGTATTTTATTTAGTATTTAACACTTGATGATAATGATCAGGAAACTCAAAAATTATGTTTTGTGTTAACTAATACTTCTTATGGTAATACATTAAAAGGATTGAGTGAATTGTCAGTTCCTTTAGGAAGTGATTTCATATCACTTGGTGTTTCGACTAAAGATAACTTAATGACGAGTAATAACTATGATGAAATCAAGGTCAAAGGTTACCATATGTAAATTATATTCACATAGTGAAATTAAGTGTTATAATGAAGTGAGTATTGAAAACATTGGAAATTTTGTGAGTAATTAACAAATTGTTTTTGTTAGCATTTTTACTGTATACTTATTTACTTCCTTACGCCTGTTACTCCCAATGGAGCATAGACTGCCGACCAACATTCTCCAAACCATCCTGTCCTCCGCCTTCCTTTCCAGTTCTATTCGATTCTTGTTCATTCTTCTTATATCTGTCTCCATTTCTCGACGTAATGTGTTCTTTGGTCTTCCTCTCCTCCTTTGGCCTTGAGGATTCCATGTGAGGACTTGCCTTGTGACGCAATTGAGTGCTTTCCTCAATGTGTGTTCTATCCACTTCTAACTCTTCTTCCTGATTTCTTCCTTCGACGGAATCTGGTTTGTTCTCTCCCATAGTATGTTGTTACTGATAGTGTCTGGCTAACGGATCTGAAGTATTTTGCTTAGATAAATGTTAATAAACACTTATATCTTCTGGATGATGGCTTTCATAGTTCTCCAGGTTTTTGCCACAGACAGTAGAACTGTCTTGACATTTGTATTGAAAATTGTGACCGTGGTGTTAGTTGGCTGTTGTTTTGAGTTCCAGGTGTTCAATTGTAGATATATGTTGCTCTTGCCTTGTCGATCCACGCCTTCATATCTGCATCAGATACACCGTGTTCATCAGTGATATTTTATTTAGTACAATATTAATTTATTTGAATGTAATATTTTGGTGTTCTTACTTCACATAATGGAAAGTACAATTATTTTTCGTTCTTTCAATTATAAGAATAAACGACTCAAATAGAATATACTCCTGTACGAATATTTATCATATGCTTACTATAGACTAATTTTGTGACTTTGTCAAATGTTACCCAATGAAGACTTTGGAGAATAGTCTCTCAATATCCTAAATCGATAAAAGTTGGATATGTACATAATCGGCTAAAGATCACATTTTTTCATAAGATGTGAAGGTTTTAGGTTGAATGACTAGTGAAGTCGTATATACACACTGTCAAGATCTATATTATAATGAAGCGTCCATCTAGTCCTTTCTGGTTTCTAATTATTAGGTGTCGTAACAATATCAACATACTTGTTATGGTAACTAAATATATATTCATTAGTAGAATATATATACTATATCTCAAATATTACAACTGTTGTATCTAGAGCTTATATTTTTAATATGCAGCGTATAACTTGTTCACTTGAATGCTAGAACCCTTCCAAGTCGCAAATGAGAAGACAGAAGACAAGTGAAACAAATATTATTCTAGACAGTATCAATTCATAGTACAAAACTGTTCAGGTAATTATAGTTTTTAATAAAAACCAAATCATCATTATAGCTATCCAATCTACACATAGGTTATTATTAACATTGCCAAATCAGGAAGCTATATATAGAGATTCTAGAATATTTTTCCAAAAGGTGATTGGATGTAATATCTTCAGCTCTTTCTGAGCTTATTACAACTTCCTCAAGTCCACCCGTAGATCATCCACACAACAACTTATTATAAATAATCATTCAATTGTCTTAATAATTAATATATTTCATAAATTATTTCAATCTATTTTTGTTAAGTCTGTCATATAATCATTATACATAATTGGTCATAGAAAAATTATTATTATTATTATTATCTGTCATTCTGTCAATTTACATATTTCATATTATTATGTATTATATTTAGCCGAAAAGAGAGAGAGAGAGTATAGTTTGTTGACTAAGCTATTAGTTGATTGGTACATATATATATACATATATAACAAATAAAAGAGCAATTGGAGAAAGGTAACAAGAACTTTTGACATACACGACAGTAATCAATAATCAATCACATGTAACTATACTAATTAACAATAATTTATATGACAAACAAAATCATTATTTATACAATGAACTAATCAATTTGAGTATTATGTTAGAGTTAATTATTATTAGAAAAAAATATTATGGTCAATATACAAAACTGTTATCAACTTATTAATGTCAATCATTTCTATGTATAGACAACTTGTTAATTTTGTAATTTGTTGATTCAATCAACAGATTGATGTGAATTGAGTGGAAATTCTTTTTCTTTTCTTCTTCTTCTTCTTCTTCTTCTTCTTCTACTTTTTATGTATATAAAGAAAAACATTTCAATATTGTTTATTATTTTTATTCGTTTTTTTTTTAAATACAAAAATCTGAATCTATCTTGGTCTACTTCGGTGTATTTCTATGTATGTATGTATGTATGTACGTAGGTAGGTAGGTAGGTAGGTAGGTAGGTAGGTAGGCATGTCCGTGGAATAATAATGGACAGTAATTATTCTTTACATAATTACAAACACGAATTCTATAAAAGGTTTAAATAAATATACATGTTAAGGTACATGTATATAATAGTATTGAACAATTGTATACCCCTTTTGATTCAGTGTAGAAACATTTTATGAATACATGAATTTCTTTCGCGTTTATACATTCATACTTAAATAATTAATAATTTAGTTGGTTTCAGATGAAAGGTTGAAGAGTAAATAATAAAGCGGTAAGAATTTATCTGTTAAATTCATTCTATCTAATACAGATAAAGAAAGTTTAATTGACAATTGTATTTTATAACAAACGGACACAATATATACTGAGGTATTTAGTTCGAATATATATATAAATAAATAAAAAGGTACTGCAAATATTAATTATTCAGCATTGTAAACCAGTTCATTTACCATTTTTAACTGATGTGATAGTAGATCTATTTATAATCTGAATTTTTTGGGCAAATATTCGTTTTCTTTAGTTTAAAAGTATTATTTGAGTGTGATAACTACAGTAAAAAAATCGACTATTCCTTGTTTAAAATTCAGCAGATTAGTTTAAACTACTTATAAGTAGTGCGTTTCTTATCAAAAAAGTGCCATGGTTGAATTTACTCAGGAACAAAGTTGTTAGTACTCATGTTCTGAGATGAAATTTTCAACTATAAAATATAATCATTAAGCCAATCCATATAAGGACTCATTATTTTTAGTTCGTTTCTAAACAAACGTATCCCTTCAAAGTCGTCTTATTTTTTTGCAATAACTCACGATCATAACAATATATAGACTAATTGTCTTTATTCGTTATATTGATTTTAATAGTTGAATTCATGAGTCAGTTGAATCTAGACCACCATGAAAAACCTGGAAGCACTGGACGGCCGTCTCATCCTAGTATGAGACTCCTCTGCAGTGTGCATCCACGATCCTGTCTGGCAAGATTCGAACCGAGGACTTATTACTCTCGACTGTTTCAACAGATTCAACTATTAAAATTACTATCATATCTGCGAAACCCCTCTCTGATATAAAGATTTATATATTTATCTTACTTAGACAAAATACCCAGAAGAAATGAAATTATAAAAATGATCAAACGTTCAGGTATGACAATTTATTTATTATCAGTGCTTTTACAGAAGATTGCTAGCTATGCTCATGGCTCTTCTATGAAATTATTGACCAAATTATGGGGTATATCAAAACATACTAAAACCTTTTTTAATTAATGGATACAAAACTGATAAAATGTGTTTCACTTATGTTAGGAAGTCAAAAAATATTCGTCATCAGAGTCTCTAGAAGTTCATAAAATAACAGAAAATATTTTATCTACTCTAAGAAATGTCAAGGTAACAAGGGATCATGTATTACGTTTGTGACCGTACAGTTACTTTATTTAGTATGTTTCCAGAATGTTTTGGAAGACAAACAATATGTGTAACTCTATAAGTATACTCGATTTTCTGAACACAAACTAATATTATAGTAAAACTCTTACATTCGTACTGTTCCTGTTTTACTCAAGTTGATGTGTAGAAGTAGTCTGGGAATGTTAGGAATACAATAATGATTGTTCCAGCAACAGACGTATCAGCGTATCCGATTATGAGTTTAAGATAAGATAATTGACGCAGGACTGTCTATAAAATTAACGCTGTTTATTCAATACAAACAGTTAATCCTCGAAGTTAGCTTAGATTTATCAGGAATATATTTATTACAGAATAGTCAACGAATCTATATATTGTGCCAACTATTTTTTTCTGAAACATTTTAGCTACGCTTGGTTTAAAATTAAGACTATACGATCACAAACCCTATAGGATTCCAGAACAGCTGATAATTCCAGTAACGGAGAATTAATTTTTTCTGGTCACTTTCTTATAATGCTTTATAGTTAGACATCCAGGTTTTCAATCTGAAGCTATCCTAACTAAATTAGCAGATAATATTGGGTACGTACTGCCAAAGAGTACATACTGCTATAAATTGATTTCCAGTACTATGTTTTCAATACTCGCCTTACCAAAAGTATATCCTTAAAGTAAACTTCAATACCATATAATCAAAAAACTTAAAATTGCGAAATTCCCGGCTCTTTTATAGCAGCCAAGTTTAAAGTCAAAGAGATAGTACATCTTTCAAGTAATTTTATAAAAAAAAACCAATTACGAACTATAATACCACTAATTGCCAAAGCTAAATATACATCGAAATAATCAAACTATTCAGAATAAACATTATAACGCTGAGTAACATACATGACAATGACCAAATAATAAGAGATGGAAAAAATTAATTAGAAGGAAGAAAATTGTTCGTATATACAAATATACAGCTTCATGGATTGGTTAAGGTTAAACATTAATATCGTTGGATGACGTCTCAATAATCTAGTAAGTTGAGCGTTCGCGCGCTAGACTGAATGCCTTGGGTTGGAATCCCGTGAGCAGGATCGTGGATGTGCACTGCTGAGGAGTCCCATACTAGGACCAAACGGTCGTCCAATGCGTCCAGGTTTTCCATGGTGGTCTAGCTTCAAGTGACTCATGATTTCAATTAGTGAAATATACAAATGTTTGATTTAAGAGTCTGCAACAATATTGTAGTATTCTTTACTCTAAGATCAAAAAACGTGTTGATAATTACAAACTACTGAATATTAGTAAACAGTATGGTAATTACATAAAAAGAAATGAATAAGGAAGAGATGCAGTTATTGAGTGAAAAACGGATTTCAACAGTTGAGATCATGAGTCAATTGAAGCTAGACCACCGTAAGAAAAAATGGAAGCACTGGACGGCCGCTTCGTCCTATTGTGGGACTCCTCAGCAGTGTGCATCTACGACCCTGCCTCGCCGGATTCCAACCCAGAACAGATTTGTCAAATGAGAAAATGAGATCCAACGTTTTTCTTTTTACCGATTTATACTGATCACGAAATCCATTTCATTTAGCTTTTAACTGATATTTACAAATTTATTGGTGAACTGATATTCTACTTAATGGTTTGTAGCAGTTTTTTTAAGCATTTAAAAAATAACATCCATTTTGTAAAATAATTTTACAGAGTTTATTCATAATTTATTGATAATATTCATTGTGAATTAAAGTCACTTTGAGAAGTGGAGAGCATTCGTACTATTTTCATTTCCAATTTGGGATTTTAAAGCAGTGGAGTATTTTAATGACACATAATGAAGTAGATGATGTTTTGTTTTATATCACGAACGGATTTTAATTCGACAACCATTGAGAATCAGGAAGTACTAGACAGCTCTTCTGTGCATTTATGTGACTCACTGATAATGAACATCAAGGATAGGACCGAGGGTCGAGTCCATAACTTCCAGGTCTTATTGCGAGTTTATGTGAGACCTTTGTTCAATTATTCTTATTTCCTCTTTAATAACATAAATTTACTTCATTATACGTATAACGGTTAAAAATTAGTTTGTCGGTATGCCATAAGTTTGTACTCTTTTCTTCATATTCTTGACACAGTTTAGGGTAGACTTGATAATTTGAAATGAAAAGGAATGCAACATTTCAACACAAACTTCTTCCTTGAATGAATATCGTTTAAACAGATTATACCCTTATGAGTGAGTTAGATTCTTTCTAAATTAACACGTCTTTATTTTCAATTCTTATATAAATACTAATTAAATCTTTAAATTAAATCTTAGATTGTTAAAAAGCGTTTTCGAGACGGATTCGAGTTTCAAAAAAACTTAGTTAGGAACTTTCATCTTGATTACTATCTACTATTTAATACCAAATATTAACACTTCTGTTTTCTGTATTTTTTTTTAGCTATTTAATACATGATAACCATGATGAGATCATACATAATAAACCATTTAATAATGATAATCATTGCATTTCATGATTGTATACCAAGTAACTTCTCCATCTGATAAAATGCCTTATAATTCAATATATAACATTTAGTGAACGTAAACAATATTCATGTAATTAAGCAACTTTTCAGCTAATCAGAAAATGATGTATCATTACAAAAGAGCTTATAACAAAAACGTGTTAAAATTACAGTCGATAAACAGTTCTGACATGATCATTGGAATTTATCATGATAAGTTTCTTATTGGTAAAATAATATATGCTACGAACCTTATGCAAAAATTAAAGATAGTCCATTTTAAATCCAGTCGGTTCAAAAACACAATTTACTCAATGCGTTCCCTATTGTAGTTTGTAACAAGAGATACTAGACTCGACTCCTAATGTGAACATCAACACAGAGATGTAGGTATGTTCATCTAATGAATCTTAAATAGGATGAATTACTTATCTTGGATTCCACTAATAGTCACATTCCATTTATTCTATAGTTTACCCCTGTTTGAGATTAAACTCGAATGTTCCTCTTTCATCAACTAAAACCTGAAAACATTACAACAAGTGATTACGCAACACCTATTCTATACGTTATTATTGTTATGTCATCAAGACAACGCATTTTGAAATTTTAAAACAACAATGGCGAAATATCAGAAAGGGTTTTGTGGAGACTTTAGAATATTCACTGGTTGAAGTTATGAATCAATCGAGGCTAAACCACCATGGAGAGCCTGGAATCACTGGACGGCCGTCTCGTCCTAGTATGGTACTCACCAGCAGTGCGCACTCACGACCTCGCGCCAGTCGCTCAACCAACTAGACCACTGAGCCGTCATCCAACGGTGTTAATGTCTAACTTCAACCAATCCACGAAGTTGCGCCACCATGCACCATTGTTTGCAGTGAGTTGATATCTCACAACAGACTTGTGAAATAATAAAAAGAGAGATAGAACACAAGTCAATCATCATTGATTGATTTGTCTTCTTTGTTTTTATTTTTCGGATAAAAAAGAAAAAAACTCACAAATTAATAGATCGATAGTTCTTACCTTTTATTTCGTATCTTGGATACATAATTTTTATTGTATTAAATTGGCTCAACAAGTTTGTTCTAGGAACGACTTAGATTAATCATAATTGTCAAAATTAACAAACGATAGTTCTTTTTAATTCACTTGATATTGTTTTATTTGAATCTTCCCATTGATGTTTTAGGACTGAAGTTGATCAGTCTCTTATTGGCATATGTGCATACTGTGCGTATGCCTCGATATTGCCTTAATTTACAAGCATTATAAGCAGAGGCATACGCACAGTATGCACATATGCCAATAAGAGACTGATCAACTTCAGTCCTAAAACATCAATGGGAAGATTCAAATAAAACAATATCAAGTGAATTAAACTTCACCCCATTGCACAAGCAAGTGGCTATCAGGACTCAGTAGGTAAGTGGATAACGCGATGGCGTTTGAAGCGAACGGTACTGAGTTCGAGTCCCAGAGTGAACATCAACTCTGAGATGCAGGTACATCCAGCTGACGAGTCCCAAACGGGACGAAACGCGCGTCCTGGGTTTCACTGCTAACCACTATCCATCTCTGCTGATAGTTCTTTTTGTTTTGAAAAATTAAGTCGTTTCTTTTTTTTACAGAATGAAAAACTTCTGGATTAGATTAATGAGAAACGATTATTATGTATTACTGTGTTTATACCCAGGAGATAAACCTCAGATATAGATGTTAAGACAAATAAACGACTCCACTTTATTTTTACGACTTATACACTAGAAACATAAGAAAAGTCATTATTTGGCTAGTCATCAATAGATGGACCAATATAATGATATGATATGATTTATTCTAGTTACCGAATAGTGGATCTAATCATTCCAGTTATTCTATCATTCATATGTTTGGCATTATCAATTAATTATGTGTAGAGTTAGTTATTTTTTAAACGTGTTTGTATGATAGTATGTATGTGTCTATCTTTTCCTGTGTACCCCCTTGAATGACTGATAAAAACCTAATCGGTTAATTGTTCTTTGAGTCAGCGTATTACTGAACTCTAACGATTTATACATTATCAATATATGGTTGTGAAGATTGTTAAGTTTTTGATTGAGATCATGAATCGATTGACGTTAGATTACCATTGAAAATCTGGAAGCCGTTTCGTCGTAGTATGGAACACCTCAGAATTGCGCACTAAGGATCCCGTTAGCGGGAAAAAAGTATACATTTACTGAATCTTTTATTGTTTATTTCACATTCAATATTACCATGTCTAATATATACTTGTCCCGTATACAGTTCGTATTCGACTAATTATCTGGATTGTATCAATGTAAATTTTAATAACATTACTATCGTTTGATTATAACGGAGATAATGATGAGCACTAAAGTGGAGAATTTGCTGTAATGTCACTAAAATATGAAGTTGCTAGAGATATAAATTGCTGGAGAGAAACTTGAAGATCTCAAGAGAACTTGATCAACTTAATGCAAAAGGTTACTAGTTCAATCGGTATCGTGGGCGTGAAGAAGAAACAACTGTTCGGTGATCCCCATTTTCAAACTCAATTTGTAATTTTAAAATAAAGTTTTATACTCCAAGGTGGCCACTTTAAATATGAAACTAACAGCACCTTTCTAGATATCATTAAGACAAGTTTCAAGGATAAGTGAGCCATTAGAATTTCATCATTTATGACTAACGACTTGTTCTGAACACCTTGAATTTAAATGATAATTGTTTATCTGAATGTCTGCATTATTACTTTGATTGCCTCCTTCTTTGACTTGATTCTTAATTTTACAGGTCTGTGTGGATTTTTTAATTGGTTGATAATTTAAGCTGACTTACATATCTTCTTTGATTGCCAATTAACTTGAGTAGCAAGCATCTAATAATCCTATGATCTCTTTTGTGTTTCACTATCTAGAGCGATTCCACCAAAATAATCATACCCGAACGAAAACATTCTACACCATCTCAAAATCTGTGATATAAACTATGTTGTCAAGTAAATAATCTTCATAAACTCCATCGTGCCAATAATAATCGTTTGTTTACTAGCGGATGAGCCCTAGAAGAACCGCTAAATTACTTGGGAGAAGCGGTGATCATTGGTAGGTATCCATCAATTGTAGAGGTAAGGCATATATGATAGATGTAAATGAATAATAGCTATGCAATATGACGAACTGACTAAAGTTAGAAATGTGAATACCTGGATCCTAATTACAACAGTTAAGGAATATCATGATTGTTGTGAGTTATATACATATATTTGTTTCAATCTTGTCAATTTTGTATTCGTGTTTTACCAAACAGTCTAAAACTAATAATGAAAAGCTCAAAATCGCCCTCTCTTTTTCAAAACATTCCAAGCTGAAACAAGTCAGATAAAAAATGTCATTAGAAAAATAGAAACATGTGTAGGAAACTGTTTGGAACAAAATTGAATAATATGCAACAGAATTTGATGTACTTAGATTCCAATGATGCTGCTCACATTAAAACTGGAATTGAGTAACTTTCATTCTACATTTAAAGTGTCATCTATTGAGTTACTTAGTACAGATAAACACCATTTTATTTATTTGACGGGTGTGCTTTTCTTTATAAGCGTCCGTTTTCGCTGTTCAGGGCTGGTAGCTAATCAATCTCTTTTGGATTGCCTCAATATTGTTATCTGGCCATAAATCCAGCACAGAATAAAAATGCGTCTCCTTGATTCCACTGTTAAAAACTAAACAAATTATTAAAAACTTGTGCTTAAATGTCAATAGCGAGGCAGCTAGTTCGAGATGCACATATGTCTAGTAGGCCAATATATTATAGGCCTTAATATCAACAATGGAAAAATGCAAACCTTTGCAAACATTTTAGTTATAATTTCAATAGTATCACTACAAGTCTGCTTACAGAATGCTTTCACAAGACACCTTTGACCACGCTTAGATCATAAATGAAATTCATTTAGTGTAATTTGATAAAAACGGACGGAGATAAACTTCACATTGTTAAGTCATCTAAGTCTATCGTAGTCAGCAATTATGGTAATGTTTCAATTTACTTAGTCACTCGTTTTTAGATATTTCGGCATAACTTCTAGCATAGAATTAACTAGAGGTGTATTTTTGCTCTGCTGTAACTTTTCTGTCATAATGACTGATTGGGCCACATTTGATACATTCATAGCATAATGAAGTAGTATTTTCATAGTAGACAACTTTACATTTTTCATGTAAGCCAGAAAAAGCGACAGAGATTAAAGTTCACCCTTCATTATAAATTACGATGGTGTAAATAATAATTTCCGCTTCATTTTGGTTGGTTGCTAAATACAAGGTCAAAATTACGAACGAGGGTGGAATGTATTCTCACCCATAAAAATACTAGTTTTAACAGGACCATACACATCATACTCACTGAATATTGAACCAACTGGGTGCTTAAGAAAATTGTTGCGATATTTCATTTTCTCGGTATTTAATTAATTATGTTTAAACATATTTATTTTTTATTTGTCCAGTATCATAATTAACTCTGAGACAATTGACACAGTCAACTTATTTTCGTAATAAACCAATAATAATTCATTAAAGCCATTTCGTCATAACATGGGACTCCTGAGCAGTGCGCTATTAAATTACTACAATCTCCAGAAAACCCCTTTCTGATAATGATCATCATATGCTGATTAGTGACTGGTTTCAAGAGGTATTTCCTGGAGTTCTAATGAGAAGCCATGACCGGTGGAGTTCAATCGTGTCTGCTGTGAGATATTAGCTTATATCAGTGTTACTTACTTATTTACTTACGCCTGTTACTTCCAATAGAGCATAGGCCAGCATTCTCCAACCCACTCTGTCCTGGGCCTTCCTTTCTAGTTCTATCTAACTGTTATTCATTCTTCTCATATCTGTCTCCATTTCTCGGCGAAATGTGTTCTTTGGTCTTCCTCTCCTCCTTTGGCCTTGAGGATTCTATGTGAGGACTTGCTTTGTGACGTAGTTGGGTGCTTTCCTTAGATTTTGGCATAAAATCTTATGACGAGTTAAATAAAAAAAGAAGTTGAACCTACCAATTTATTGAATATGGAAGCTATCAACATTGATAAAAATACCAAAAATGAATACTACAAATGTATAAAACGATTCTTAATTTAACAATATGAAAGTGACAAGTATTTCATAGAAAAATAATGTTTGGTTATCAACATTGTAATCTACTTATTTCTTCAATACGATTTGTGAGATTTTTTAGAAGACAATTTAAACAGTTAATACTTGAATTTATAAGACTCACTTGTTGGGGTGATCCAGAAGATTGCTTGCAAAAGACAAGCAAGCAACAGGAAACACTAAGAAGCGTTTCATCCAATTAGCGTTCACTTGGAGTCTTAGCCAAAAGTATCAAGGAAGCGAAACGTCACATGAAGAGGTTCTGATTGGCAGATTGCTACACTGCTACTGTGTTTAGTAGCATTCCAAAATCTTCTAGCAACCCAAGGACATTTAAAATATTATAAAAACCCTGTATTTTCTGTATTAAAATGAACCTCGGAGTAAACTACTTCTCTCATACTTTGAGTCTTGTCTCTCGTGTTCAGGTCATTGTATAGTTCTAGCTTGGGGTTACAGAATAGCTTAGGAGACGAACATAGCCTTCAATCTGCAAGATTTATCACACTGCATAGAAATATTCATAAAAATGACTACAAAACATTTGTCCATTGCATTGTTAATGATTATCACTACACTCTTCTAACACATATCTGTAATACACAAAGTTAACAAAACAAAACAAACTCATAGTCCTATTTCAAATTCCAAACCGGTACTCTTGATGTAATTGTTTTTCACAGTTTTTATGTAATAAATTATTTAGATCAAATGTATTCTGATATGTTAAATAATTGATTTTACATTCTCAAAAATAGTCATGATTAGTTAATAGTTGAACAATAAAATAGGCTTACTAGATCTGTTTCTCTTTTGCAAAGTACTATTTGAATAATGAAATCGGGATATTTTATTTATCGATGAAGTAATATACACGAAATAATAATAATATAATAATATCCATCTGTTATGCATGTCGCAATGATTGTATTTATTTTTGATTGAGATCATGAACCGATTGGTGTTAGACCACCTTTGGAAACCTGGAAGCACTGGTTGGCCATTTCGTCCTATTGTGGGACTCCTCAGCAGTGCGTCTACGATCTCGCTCGCGAGATTCGAACACAGGGCCTTTGGTCTCACTCAAAAACCTAATAATTTCCACAACCACCATACTAGTAATTAACATGTGCTCACTAGTGACTAGCTTCGTGATGGAATTCTCGGAATTCTAGTGAGAAGCCGTGACTAGTGGAGATAATCCATATAGGGTAAGGACAGGTATCTACCTCAGTACAATGGAAGATGGTCGCACAACTTCATGGATCGGTTGAAGTTAGACACTATCACCATTGGATGCCGGCTCGGTGGTCCAGAAGGTTAAGAGTTCGAATCCCGTGAGCGGGATCGTGGATGCACACTGCCAAACAGTCCCACAATAGGATGAAACCGCCGTCCAATGCTTCCACGTTTCCAAAGGTGGTCTAACATCAATCGGTTTATGATCTAAATCAAAAACTTAATAATCTCCACAACCCCTATACTAGTGATTGTATTTATACTTACTTCGTCAATATCATGTTTAGTACAAAAACGATTTGATTCCCAAACATATATTCATGTAACATTATTGTATAAAAAAACACAATCAAAAGTAATTAGGTTATTGAAAAAGAACTTTACCAATTCAAAGAGGAAATTTTTCTCTTCTACGATATCATTTGCCTAAACTGTAGAATCGTATTTATATTTGATTTACAAATAAAATATGCCACTAATTTTAACATTGTGGATATATCAGAGACAAATTTTGGCATTAGGCCATATTATTGTGCATTTATTAGTTCACTTGTTATTGTAAAGCAAATGAAGCGGGTACTTTATAAACATTATCTTGCACGGCTTTCGAAAAGTGAATATAAATCAATTAACAGTTCAATAAAAGAATATATTGTGAGCACTGGTCAAATGGCCCCTCCTGATAAGTCCTTTAAAATAATCTATACAGTCAGACGATTTTGTTCAGAAGGAGCGCAGAATTCTAACTTATGCAGTACAAAGGCGCTGACAAAGAGACATGTGCAAGCCACTATTCTTCCAAGTAAACAACACCAAATGAATTTAAACTTCACCCCATTGTACAAGCAACTGGCCATCAGGAATAAGTAGCTAAGTGGATAACGCGATGGCGTTTGAAGCAAACAGTACTGGGTTCGAGTCCCAGAGTGATCATCAACTCTAGGACGCAGATACATCCAGCTGACGAGTCCCAAACAGGACGAAACGCGCGTCGAACTTAGCTTAAAATGCTTGTGATTTAAGGCAATATCGAGACAATCTTCACAGTATGCACATATGCCAATAAGAGACTGATCCATTTCGGTCCTAAACATCAACTGGAATATTCGAGTAAATAATACCAAGTGAATTTATCATAAAAATTGCCTGGATTTATTATGTTGCGTATTATCCTCAGGCTAGTCAGAGCAATAAGTATCATACACAAGCATACACACAAGTCTTGAGACATAATTAAAAAAAGTTTCACTGAAATTTAATTGATAGATACAGAGATTGTATACATGAAAATGAATGGACAAACAGAATAATAATAATAATAAAAGTATTTCAAATGATTCTCCCAATGAATTACTACTACTGTCTTTATATATATGTAGGTGTGTATTGAACTAATTAATGCTTTCATACAATTGGAAATGAACAAGTACAACTAAGGGAACAAACTAACATACACACAACGACATAAGTTCAGGTTGAATAAAATACTGGAATGAATGAATGAATGATCAAAAGAGTTGAAACCAAAAAAAAAAAGAATAAATAAATAAAAAAGAATAAAATTGAGAAGATTATTGATAGTCGATTGAAAATTTGGACAGCAAAACATAAAACTTGAGAAGAAAACTTAATTTCATTGAACTTTATTCAATTTTCAGTAAAACGAAAAAAATAATAGCCCAAAATGAGTTGAGAGAATAGCTCAGGTGGAAAAATATATATGACCAATTGTGATTATCTCTTATGGTTATGTTTACATGAACTTCCTTCAAAATGATTTTTGGACAGATGATTGGTGGTATTTTATTTAATGAATGATTCCTTTATTTTTTTAGTTGAGACCATGAGTCAAATGAAGCTAGACCATCATGGAAGATCTGGAAGCACTGAATGGTTGTTCCGTCATACTGTGGGACTCCTCAACAGTGCGCATTCACGATGCCACCTCGCGAGATCCTAACCCATCGCGTGAACACTTAACCACTGGACCACTGATATGGCCGACATCCAATGGTGTTATTGTCTAACTTCAACCAATCCACCAAATTGAGTAACACATCCACCATTGTTATCAGTGATTTACTACCTCACAATAGACGCAGTTGAACTCCACTAGTCACTGCTTCTTTTGTTATTAAAAAAACGCGCATACTTATCTCATTGATCAATAGTACTCGATAATATCAATGAGATCTGGACAAGTACAACAGCGATTACAACTAAGTAATCAATCTGTTTAAACATTCTTAATTTGCAATAGATTCATTATTAAATGAGTGAATCAATGGTGATTTGTGTAACTGAAAAGGGTTGGTAATTTGACAAAGTATATCAGTTCTTTAAAGATGATAGAAAGTATTACTTTCTGATGGTAGACAAATTCGATATCCAAACTAAGTTCCATATCATTTTTGTCGACTACTTTCAACATTCAGCCATCAAACAATTATAGAATAATAAACAGTTGTTGAAATTAAAGAAATATCAGAAATATGGTGAAATCGTCAGTAAATACAACATAAAGGAAGTAATGTTTTGGATACTTTGTTTTTGTATGTTGAGTAAATGGAGGTGATGACACTCGTAATGATAAAAGAAACTGCTATTATTTCCTCCTTACTACTTAGTGTCACAGTCAGAAATTTTATCAGTGACTTATTCTGACTATCTGTAGAAGTACTGAGTTTAATAAAATCGAGTGACAAAACATGAGTGCTCCAGTTATACATGACTTCCTATTTTGCTCTCTTGCGTTTTTTGTCCAAACATTTAAAAATACCTCTCCACTTTCGAATTTCAATGGGAAACATTTACAAAATGCTTCTCATTATTAAAACATTCGACTGTTACTTTGACTGGCGGCCTGATTGAGTACCTGGGTTATCTGTGCCTGCCATCTGGATATGTCAACAAGTTATCTGTTTTCTTGTTTGTCTTAACACATCATTATGCCTATTACCCTCATAACCTATTCAGGTGAGTTTTGGAAAACTTTATGATATTTCGCTGTACAAGTTACAAAAGAGTCCATCTAGAGACATCATGGTGGCTGGTAACATACATTGAAAAGAACGAACATTATTTAGATGTCGATTGCTGAACTGCCAACACCTAACTGGCGATTACTCAATATTTATCGTCAGGATCAACCTAGAAATAAGAAACGGAAACTTGTTGAAATTCTTTACACTGAGAATTCTATATTGTACCAAAAATATAATATTGAATAAAGCCATTAATAATAATCATAGTAATTAATATTATTGTTATTATTAGCAATAATAATAATAATGATATTTCAATCAGACAAATCCAATTTTAATATAAATGAAAATTCTTCTCCGTATACAAAAGCATCTAGGGGTTAAACAACACTGAAATAAATATAAAAAAAATAATGCAAAAATAAGTAACCAATGACGATATTCAATATGAACAACGAATTATCATTCACATGTTGTTTTATTACTTGTATCTTACCATTATTATTTAGGACTGTAATAGATCAGTCTCATATTGGTACATGTTTATCCTGTCTGAATTGTTTCGATATAGTCTTAAATCATGTTTCAAAGTGTTACACACTTACTGTTTTCTTCCATAGTTTCAATTTTTTTTTTTATTTATTAAAAACCAAAATAACATCACGAAATTAAGATGTTACATAGACTTTTTAAACAGAAAGTAACTAGTCAATCTTGAAAAATTTTCAAAAAAAAAATGTTTCACATTGATCTCAGCACGATATTTTTTTCTTCTTTTAAACATTGAATGAATAATTATCAGAATGGGTTTTAGTGGAGAATTTAAGAAATTTCGCAGGTTTAAATCATGGATGCCGGTTCAGTGGTCTAACGGTTAAGTGCTCGCGCGCGAAGCCAGTAGATCCTGGGTTCGAGCCCCGCGTGGTGCGGGATCGTGGATGCGCACTGTTGAGGAGTCCCATACCAGGACGAAACGGCCGTCCAGTGCTTCCAGGTTTTCAATGGTGGTCTAGCTTCAACTGACTCATGATTTCAACCTGTGAATGAATAATTGTTAATTTATTATTTTTTTTAAGGCATCATTTTAAATTAAGAAAAAAGAGAGATGAGGTGAATACCATGAAAATTTCGATATATAAAACTACAGTAATGTTTCATTTACATGATAAGAATGTTTGTTTTGATAATTGTGAATTAAATTGTTCAATATCATAAGATGGATAGTGGTTGGTAAAGGAATCCAGTTTGACGCGCATTTCGTCCTATTTGACAATCATCAGTTGGATGTACGTGCATCGTAGTTGACATTCACTTCTGGGACTTGAACCCAGTACAATTTGCTTCAAATATCATCGCTTTAACCACTTAGCTACTAAGTTCTGATAGCCATTTACTTATGCAATAAGTATATCTATATAATAAGACGAAACACGCAACTTGGATTCCAGTACTAGCCACTATACATCTTTGTATATATTGCTTGTGAATTAAAAGAATATCGAGGCAATACACATAGTATACACATATACCAATAAGAGACTGATCAACT